>JBBPBR010000001.1:42798983-42828848 GCA_037974775.1 Cicer pinnatifidum | reverse complement strand
CACTCTAAACTTTTGTTCATTTTGTTTTTAAACTCCAATGAATTATTTTTTTTTCCCCTCTTTATCTTCCTCCATATGTTTGTTTATCATTGTTAACATGATATCAAAGAGTTTTAGTTGATTTTAAGATCTATTGTAAAATGGTCCACAAGGTTTAGGTAAATATTGTCACCAGACTGAATTCATAGGGTTTAATAGTAAAAGCCAACAAAATATAGGTTGTTTTCATTCTTTGGTGGTTGATTACAAGGTTATTATTAGAAAAAACTGAATTTATATGGTTTAGTAGTACAAGCCAACAAAATATAGGTTCTCGTCATTCGTTGGTGGTTGGTTACAAAGTTACTATTAGAAACATATTTCATCTATACTAATCGTAGTGTCCACAACTTAGCCGATACTGATTTGCTCCCTCGGTTTCTAATATGATCCTGACTCTCTATTTTCAGCAAAACTCTGTTCTTCAATTTCCGGTGTAGATCTGCTATTATGTTTGGTTCTTAGTTGACTTTGCTATTGACAAGTTATCCCTAAATAATTTGGTTTCAGTGACTGTGTTCATTGTATTTTGTTGTCATTATTTGTTATGGTTGATGCTAAAGATGATTTTCTTCAAGTTGTTAATGTCCACCTCAATGGAACAAATTACTCTAATTAGAGTTATGTGATGAAAATTTTTTGATTGAAAAAGATATGTTGGGTTATGTTGATAGAACTTCTGTTAAGCATACAAATAAAAGAGATAAAAATAAATACGTAAAAGATTTAAAAACATGAAATATTAGTAATTCAAAAATCATTACTTGGATTAATAATTTTATTGAGTTTTCTCTATGTGTGAAACTAGCAAAAAAAAAGATATTGCTAAAGAGATTTGGGATCACTTGAAACGTTTGAATATTAAGTCTAACTATGCAAAATGTTATCAGTTGAAAAACGATTTTAGAGCCATTAAGCAGAACAACATGACCATTCAGGAATTCTATTCGACAATGACTAACTTGTGGGATTAATTGACTTTTATGGCATCAACTGAGTTAAAAGCTATCAAAATGTACATTGATTAAAGTGACGAGCAACGTCTGGTTCGGTATCTAATGGTTCTTCGTGATAATTTTGAAGGCTTTCGCGGGAGTATTATGCATTGTTCCCCTCTTTCTAATGTTGAATCAATAGTTAGTGAATTGTTAGTAGAAGATATCTTACATACGACCCACTCTATTATGTCAGATAAGAGAATTCTCTTAACTCCTCCATTTGTTTTTTCTGCTATTGTTCAAAAAGGAAAATCTTAAGGGAGAGTTGGGCTTGATAATGATGAATATGTCTTTTGCAAAGAAAAAAGATATTGGAAAGCACATTGTCCGAAATTGGGGAGACCCCAAAAGAAGAATTTTAGAGGGCCATTGTTCAATGTTGTTACTTCTTCTATTCCTACCATTGGCTCTAATTCTGGTTTTGCATATTCATCTAAGACTGCTTCCCAAATATATGATATTGCATAATAACTCCAAAAATTTCTTGCCACTCAATCACATGTCATGTGTGCCTCATCTACTAAAGATTTAAACGCATGTAAATTGTCAATTATATCTCCTTCCATATGGATTCTTGAATCTTGAGCATTTCACCATATGACATATGATAAATCTTTTGTGTCTGTCAATCATGCCTTGTCTGTATGGGTTATGACTGCTAAGGGCACTCCTTTGCTATTATCAGACATTAGTTATGTCTTCACACCTAACTTGTCTTTTCTGATATTTGTTATATTCCTAATCTCAATTAGAGTCTCACTTTTGTTAGTCAAATATGTCATTTTGGTTATTCTGTTATATTTTCTTCCATTTCTTGTTGTGTGCAGAATCCAAATTCCAGGAGGATGATTGGGAAATGTCATAGACATGGGGAACTCTATGTTTTGAATGACCTGTGAGTCCCAAATATTACAACCTCAACAACTATTATTGACTTATAATCTAATTTTCGCTTGAATTCTTCTTCTTCTTCTTCTTCTTCTTCTATTTTCATTTATATCATTCTCGCCTTGGATATGTTTTCTGGGTCTAGATTAAAATATTTGACTTGTACTGGAGCTTTAGAAAAGTTATAAACTAGTGCTATTTCAAATTGTTCTGGTTGTAAACTTGTTAAATTTCCAGCTTTACTATTTAGTAAAAGCGTTTATATTTTATATGCGCCTTTTGATGTAGTTAACTTTGATATTTGGGATCCATCACTGGTTTCACCAAAGGTGGATCTAGATATTATGTTTCGTTTATCGATGATTACACTTATTACTGTTGGATTTATCTTATGAAAAAGCGGTTTGAATCTTTTGACATTTATCATATGTTTCGTGTTATGGTCAAGACTCAACATAATGTTGTTATAAAGTGCTTTCGTTGTGATTTAGGTGATGAATATACCTCTAATAAATTCTTGGAATTACTTGCTTATGATGGCACGCTCTACCAGACATCTCGTTGGTTGGTATATTTCTCAAAAAGATGCCATAGTAAAGGACATAGTGAGACTTAGCTATGAAAGTTTGCCTAGAAGGTTAAAGCCTTGTTTTTTGTATTTTGGGATATATCCTGAAGACTATGACATCCCTGTCAAGCAATTGATACATTTATGGATAGCAGAAGGATTTATAACAGAAATCGGAAGCGGAAACATGATTGAAGAAGATGTTGCGGAAGAATACTTGGAAGAGCTCATTCGTCGCAACTTGATTCAATTGGAGAGTAGGAGGACAGATGAAGGTGTTAAAACATGTAGGATCCATGATCTTCTACGCAAACTTTGCATGTCCGAAAGCATACAAGAAAATTTTCTGGTAGTTCGAACAGATGACAACTTTTTGCAAATAGGTAAACCAAGGAGACTATCCCTCCATGGTACCCCTACCTATTATAAATCTGAAAGCTTCTGTGATCACTCACACACTCGTTCTTTATTCAGCTTCACAAAAGATGAGTACGGTGGTTATGGTATTGGCTTTAAGGAATGGATTCCCAAGAATTTCAAGCTGATACAAGTGTTTGATGTGGGGAAAACGAAAGGTTCTTCAGGTGTGTTTGGAGAACTTGAGAATTTAATTCATTTAAGGTACTTAGGAACAAGAGATAGTGACACATTCAAGTTTCCAAAATCTATATATGAACTATGGAATCTAGAAACACTAGACCTCAGGAATGCAAATGTCAGAGGCTTACCTGATGGAATATGGAAGCTTAAGAGGTTAAGGCATCTTTATATGGCATGATCAGAAACAAAACTTCCCAATATTCCTGAGAAAAAAATCTTACCTAATGTCCAAATACTTTCAAGAGTTTGTCTTAATCACAATACTATGCAACAATTGGAAAAGAATAAGTTCCCTGGTTTAAGAAAATTGGGAGTTGATTGTCTCTTCAGTTACGATATCCAGAATCCTATCGAATATATGCGAAAGCTCGGGTGCTTAAGTCGTCTAAATAGGTTCAAAATATTTTTTGGTAAAAACACTCTGACGAGTGTAGAAGGATTCCCACCAAACACTACAAAGGTAACACTGGTTAAATGGTTTTACTTGTCTAAACTTGTGAGTGCTTTGGGAAGCCTTCCCAAACTCAGATACTTGAAAATTTCAGGAAAAGATTCAGGTGAGTTTACAAAACTTGAACTAGAATGCACTAAGTCTGGATGCTTCCCACAATTGCTAGTGCTTAAGATGAAAGGCCTGTATTGTGTGAGTTGGAATTTGGGCAAAGGTGGAATGCATCAACTTAGACATTTGGTCATCAACAGGTGTGAATTCTCAACCAATCTCCCAAGTGTGGAGTCCTTTACAAGCTTAGAAGAAGTAGAAGTTTTGTGGTCCTCCAAAACAGTGGTTGATAAGCTTAAACATATGGAGTTGAAGGATTCTTGTAAGCTCATTGTTTGTCTTGCTCCTGATGAATAATTAAAAAGAATATCTAGGATTATATACACTTAAGGGCATTGCACTAGGTATTTGCCTTTGAATTTCAATTTGCTTTATTTACTTTAATTATTTTAATAAAATCTAAAGTAGTTTGGAATTTATTTGTGTTAGTTATGTAATTGCTTTGTTTACTTTAATTATACCATTTATCAATTATTCGCACAAAGGTACCCCATTCAACCAATGATCAATCTAGAAAGTGTATCAAACCCATTATGCACCACATTTTCTAACTTACTGAAGAACCAATTATTAGAAATGGTTCCCTAACCATGTTAAATAGATTTAATGTCTCTCCACCAAGCTGAACTTCCACCCAAATCCTATCCTGGAACACCATGTATCAAACTATATTTTTGTGCCGACACTTTGAACCAATAACCTTTTCTTTCACACCTCAACCTTCAACACCAATTTTCTAACAAGACATAATCAAATGCTCAAATTTCTCATACCCAAACCATTTTTCTCTTTAACCAAACTAACTTTTTTGCATTTTACCCAATAAACTTTACGGGTCTCCTCAATCTCACCTCATCAAAATGATTCTTAAATAAGGATTCAATTTTATGAATGGTAATGAACCTTACGGATCTCCTCAGTTTCACCCTATAAAAAAGATTTTAAATAGAGATTCAATTTTAAGAATGGTACCTGCAAGAGCCTTGAAGAAGGACAAGAAATAAACTAACAATGCATACATGATAGATTTCAAAAGAACCAAGTGATGCCCAAAGAAAGATAACAACTTATCTAAATGGGCAAAGACTTCTAGATACTATCCACAAAAGGATTCCAGAACACCAACCTTTGAGGATTATCTCTATCAGAAAACCTCAAATATTTAAACAAAGTTGTGACAATCTTACAACCAAGCGTACTTGCAGTTTCCTCAAGCTAAGATATATTTATATTATGATCAACCAACAAACTTTTATGAAAGTTCACCTTTAATCCTGATATCAGCTAAAAAGTAGCAACATCGCCTTAATAGCTCTAATATGTCTCCATCTTTTGTCATCTATAATCAATGTATCATCAACAAATTACATATGAGATGCCCTGAATTTCGGATCATCAACCCATCCGAAAACCATAAAAACAACCCCAAATTTATTGTCGAGGATAACATGACATTCAAACCTCCTGCTGCAATGAGAAACAAAAACCATCACAATCAGCCATTAACAAACTTGCTAGTCTAACACACTTCATTTGTCATGTAAAATTCAAGCCAATGATGTGTGCTTATATGATCAGGATTACACATGGACATTGGGAGGCATTGATGCAAAGTATGTTGTATATTTTATTGATTATAGAAGAACCTCCTGAGAAAGTCAACATGAAAGTTGCACCATAAATTATCACCTTTGTTTTTCACATGTGGAAGAAATTATTCAAGTGTTTTAACTTCACGTAAAAATTCTAGGAGTATTTTAACTTCAATGAAAATTATTTAAGTGGTTTAGCTTCAAATAGAAATTCATGGAGTCGTTTAGCTTCAACTAAAACATATTTTTTATGGTGAAGTATGATAGCTTCAACTAAAAGAACTATGATTGTCAATATAGACAATATAAGTAAAAGATGTATCATTTTCAATTAAGGTGGAGATTATTGAAGTTGATTGAAATTATACATGTTAAAATAGTATCACATTATTCAGTTTGGTAAAGGAAAGAGGAAGTCAAACCTATACATATGACTCTAATTCTTCATTATAAAATGCACTATTCATAAACACTTTAAGTTTGTATTTGATTATTTTTCTTTCTTTTATACTCTTGTATTAGAGTGTTGTGAAATATAGTTCGATTATTTGTTATGGACAGCGTGAGTATATTTGAGTCGAAATTGTTTGAAAGAAGCATATGTATTCTAAAAAAATTTACATAATTTATTGTCTCATTGTCATTAAACAACAATCGTGATTTTTCTTTGATTTTCTATATTATATTCTTATATTTTAATTATATTATTTAAATTCTCTATCTATGTTCTTATTGTTTATCTTCAAAAATTGAAGATACCTGTAAACAAAATTTGAATGTATAACTAAAGCTTATGTAACGTTAATATTAAAGATTAGATAAAATTGAAAAGTTACGAGTACGAAATAAACAAAATATGTAAAAGAATTATTTTATTAAAATTGTATACAGTTTAGTACATTCTCCCACTCAAATTTACAAATGCAATAATAAACAAGAACCATCATTGCATTTCTAACACTCTTAAAAAACTTAATGTGAAAATTCTATAACTGCTGAACTAAACCACTTCTTGTATGAAAAGATCTTTTCTCTAAGTTTTTCCCCCTTATTCGAGTCAAACAACTTAGAAGAACAGAAAGTAATTTTCTCTAAGGCTAGAGCATTTTTCATCACATATTTAGCAAAACTTAACTCATGAGGAGTACCAGCAAATGTTTCCAATTTTACCACTTTAAGGGTGGTAAATAAACAACCCGGCATAACAGCAAATTCAAGCCCCCAGTCACCTTGTACCTGATGATCATTCAAAAATTATAAATTTATTATATTGCCGAAGTGAAGCTGATCACTAAAGTCTGTACAAAAATTTAAAGATTTGTTTTAAAAAAATTACTAATAGAATATCAAAATACTTTCTGCCAAGAAAACGAGAGAAAAAAAATACTTTTCTTAGTGTTCAATATTTCACTAAAATTATTAAACATAGAAAGATATCTTGTTTTCACTTAAATATTTAAAACTAAATATTTATAGGAAAATCTAGAATATAAGTTTACTAAACTAATGTTTAAAAAAATGACAAATTGAACGATAACTTTTTAAGAAAAACTATAAAGAACAAATTCTTAAAAGTAAGCCTATATTTATCTATGAACAAAAATCTTGTGAGACGTGAAGATCATCAATCACAAACCTTTTTTAAAACAAGAGTCTCCAAACGTGGTGATTTTAAAAGTAAGTCAAATAAAAAATCACGAGTTGCATAGTCTAAATCCAGATGACGCAATATTTGAAATTTAGGAATGTCATTAAAAGAAAGTTTCACTCGTGCAAGTACCTTGTCGACAAAAAAAAAGTGTGTTAGGATGATATATGAAGACACATTAAAGGACAAGAATATAATGATGAACTAAAAAAAAATTCATAATCAAACACATGGATCATAATCAAACACAGACTTCCTTGTAGTAAGAAAATCATAAATTTGCGTAGTCAAGAAAATCTTAGCCACAAAAAAGAGATGAAATGGTTGAAAGTTAAAACAAAATTTCTTGATCACTCTGACTGCATGAAATCCATTTCCCAAACACATTCTCGCAACAAACTAGTTAGATGTGAAGCTTCTATAACACCCTAGACTCAACAATAACACAAATAACAACACTACTAAAAAGTTGACCTTTTATTTTCCTCATAATGAATTATAAACCTACAAACTACATACCATTTTGCCTTGAACTAAATGAGTCAAAGAATGAAACAAGAAGTTAAATATGCTTGAACTAGGTTGCTGATGCTTAGTTTGCATGTAGAATAAAATAAACATTTACTTTTCAAGAGACAGAATTTGCTTAAGACATCTTCATTCAATCAAAAATTGCTGAAACAGCAGCAGCTGCAAAGAAAGTTTTCTTACATTGATGCTACTACGGTTGACTAGTGATTTATGAAGGCTAATTTAAGACAGTTTGAAGGACAAATCTTGTTTAATTGTTTCCCAAGTATTTTAGATTATATATTCACATGTTTTTGTTTTTCGAAATATTTTAGTTTCAAGGAGGTTCTTTTCTTTTGTCCAATTTTGTAATATTTAGTCGAATAATTATTTATCAATCTGAAGACCAAAGAAATAATTTTAAGCTCCTGTTTACCGAAAAGTAAAGCATTTCTTTTATACATTACAACCAAAGTTTTAAAAACAATTTCTTAATATGAAATTTTGAAGTTTTTAATATATTGTAGTGTATACATGAATACCCATGGATATATACTTCCATATTGCAGATAATTTTTCTTTTTGAGGGATGGATAATGCAGATACTAATTTTTTTTTTTTTAAAAGTTGCAATTAAACAAAATAACAAAGGATAGAAAAGAGTGAAGAAAGAAAACATACCTTCTTTTCTTGCAAACAAAGCTTTAGACTTACTGCATTAATACTGAGAAGCTTACTAACAAAAAGCATCGATTCTTGCACACTCGTATTAGAACCATCATATATAGTAATATCAGCAGAAACAATGTGTGCTGCCTCTATGCTAATGGTCTCTGAAAAAAAAGGACCACTATACATAAACTCTGTAAGACGCAAAGCACAAAACTTAAATTCAGTATTTGACTTCACAAATTTACAGTCCATTGAAACAACTTCAAGTAGAGGCACATGTAAAGTGACACTCTTAACACTTAACCATGCACATCTTTCTATCTCGAACTTTCTAAGAACTGGAAATGTAAGTGTTAAATCTATCGGTTCATTCGAGTTATTCAGGTTGTAACAGGTAAGTGTGACTACAGACAATTTAAGAGCTGTGAGGGATGAAAGACTAATAAAGGGAGGAAAAGTGATAATACAAAATTTCAGAACCAATTCCTCTAAAGACTGGCATTTGATAAGGGCATTGGAGGGAAAGTTGCACTGTTTTACCAGTGACTGGAAACAAATCTTTTTGACTCGGAGATTAGAAATCAAAGAAATCCATTCGTTAATATGGGAAACATCATAGTCATAGTAAACAGAAAGAGAAAAACTATGGATTGTTGAACTACTCAGATGAATTAGTGTCCTATATACAAAGTGTATAAAGTGTGTTTTTTTAAACTTTCTGTGAGGCCCATGGTCTCTATCTAGAAAACTAAGTTCTGTGACAAATTTCCATAGGTTTTTCCACCTCTTTGATAGAATACTAGTACGAACGGCATCTTTAGTAGGAAGAAACGAAAGTATAGAACCAATAATGTAATCAGGTAGGTCGCTTATCATGTCTTCGCGGTTCAGAGAAGGTGCATCAACATGTCTACCAAATGCATTAACAACACGCAAGTCCATGTTAATCGCAAGTTCCTGCATATAGAATGAGATGAACTGTCAAGCACTATACATACACATATCATTGTTTTATGTTAATAAACCACAATTAGGATCTTTAATCCCCAATATTTCATTTTGATCGAAATAGATTCAAACATAAGAGATTATGACTTCATTTTCGTGGAATCAAAGAAAGAAAAAAGAAAGAAAGAAAAAAGAATGACGGTGACCTCTTACCTCAGAAAAGAGACGCGGCGCCGGAAATGGAAACTGGGGTGAACGGTGCCGCCGGGAACGGGAACTTAATTAAACACGTGTCTGTGTGAAAACTGAACCTTCCAATTTTTTAACCGTAGCTTTTGAGATTTTAGATTCTTCCCCTATTTAATAGAGGTAAAATACTTTGGGTATAAAAGTTTAGAATCTTTTCTTTCTTTATTTTTCATTTAATTTTTTCTTTCTTTTTCAAGAACTCCACTTCATTAATATGTACATTGCACTCAAGCTATTTTGTGTTTGTGGAAATCAATAAAAATCATTTAAAAAATTAATTATAAAAGATTTTTTTTTAATAATAAACTACTCAAATAAGTGATATATTTGAAATAAATTTTAAATTTTAATTTTTTTTTAAAAAAATTATAATAAACAGACATTAAATGAAATAATGTTATTGGTGTAACTTTTTGAGTGTTTTTTAAATAATAATATTTATGAGAATTGCATAACATATTATTTCTTTTCTTCAACAAAATTGATTTTTTTTACCACTTAAAAGTGACTTTGTGAAAAGGTATGCAAGATTACTACAAGTATAAATTTATTGAAAGTTTATATCACCATTTTATTAAAGATCATGAATGAAAAAGAACTTTTGAGAAATGTGTTTTTTTTTTATACAAGAAATGTGATTTGTTATATCTCCTTTAATATACCTTTTTTTTTCAATTGAACAATGCATCAAGTATTATCTTCATAGATGATGTTGCATCTATTTTCCTTCCATAAGCCTTTTGATAATGTTGTTGTTATGGTTTATGTCACATATCTCCATGAAATAATTGTACTATCACATGTAAACAAGTAACATGTTTGTGATCTATCATTATGATAATCTGATAAACAACATGCATCTGCATAACAAATTAATTATAGTTTTGGTACTTTGGAATAAAACAAACTCATATATAATGTCTAAGATAACAAAGCATATGCTTGATTTTAGTCAAATATCTGTGTATATGTGAAGAACTATTTATTTCTAATAAATTGGCATAAATATTATATCAAAATAATTAGTTGTTGAGGTAAAAATATTTTTGATGTATGTTTTAATGACAATAAATCTTATGAAATAAATGATTAAGTTTTATGAATGATGATCTACTAATTATTGCACTTAAATTTTATTTAAGGAACGTGAATTGAATAAGTGAACAAGCAAGAAACCATTCACATCATCAAAGTGCATAATGAAGGAATCTCAAAAAGAATATATTATGCATCAATCATTCGAGAGAATGATTATTACATCTTCAAGATAGCATCTTTATGAAGAAGGTGATCAAATATATTCATACAACAATCAATGATCACACGATGCTATAAATGAAAGCAAATCATGTCTTAACTAAATGGAAAATTGATGACAAGATCATTTTGGTTTATCAAAGGATCATTTTAGTTTATCAAAGGATCATTCTAGAAAAACGAAGATCATTTTGGTTAATTAAAATCAAAAATTTGGAAAAACGAATATCATTCTAGTTTATTATCAAGATCATTCTAGTTATTTCATTTATGGGCAGAAGTAAAATACATCATTTTCCAGAGTCAAGACTATAAGAAAAACACATGCTAAGACTACTCAAAATAATACTCAAGCCCAAAAAGTCTAACTAAAGGCCCAAACAAGCAAACAACATCTAGATCAATCTCTAGATTGATGAGCTATGAGCAAGGACATTGTTGTTACACCTTTTTACATAAAGCACATCATACTTCTGAGACAAAGGACTAACACTAGACAACTACTAAACCACTCATCCATGTTTTTCATACAGCACAAAACTAAGAACGTTATGGTCTTACAAAAGAACATTATGATTATTCTCTTTTAATGACAAAATTAAAACAGATCATTTTCTACAGTCCAAACTACAACTTAAAGAGTATCAAGACTGCTCAAATCATTGGTGAAGTCCAGAACTCGAGCTGAATTCCAGAAGGAGGAAAGTAGCCTCAAGATTGATCTCCAAATTGATGAGTTCTGAGCAAGGACGCAAGTACATTGTATTTACAATATTATGTAGAAAGCTTTACATAATTCTGATTGAAAAGAGTACCAAACTGACATTTCACAGTTCATTCACTCACTCATTCACATTTTCCATTAAACCCAAAAGCAAGAACGTTTTTCGTTTGTCAAGAACGTTCTAGACAACAATATAAATGTATGTTTAATTGTTTTAAAATAGATCTGACACTTGGGAATTGTGTCCAATGATTATATTTAGTTTAAATTGAATATTCAAAGTCTTTTATCATCTATAAATTGAAGATCAATTGGAAGATGAAGGCAAGAGTTCAATTTACAAATCTACCAACACTTGTTCAAGTAATAACAAGTCAAAAACTCTTCAAGCAAATTTCAGCTTTCTTTACTATATTTGTGGATCATCATTTACTGAGTTTATCATTATTTTATTTCAAACAAGTGTTGAGAAGTTTCAAGATCCCAAACACTTTTATCATACATATCATTTGTAACTCAAGTTTATCTTTTATGTTAGATTAACTGTGGTTGTAAAAATCCTTTCAAGGCTGAAAGGTGATTGTAAAAACCCTTTATTGGTTGAAAGGTGAAGATTTTAATTGATCAATGCGTGATCAAGAGAAAAGGTGTGAAGGAGAACATTCTGGTTCTGAAGCACAAAGTAAAAATCTTACAGTAGTGTGGACTGGACTAGCCTGATTAGGTGAACCAGTATACTTTTTTTGTGTGATCTTTCTATCCTTATCTTTAATTATTTACACACAAAAATCACAATTCATTATTTTTTAAACCCCCCTATTTCTTGTGATTGACATTGCTACTTCATTAACAAGGCACATAATTGTCTTCAATTGAACAAAAATATGGTATTGCAAGGCCAACTAATTCTTCATAATTTTCTCAAGACCAACAAAAATATGGCATATCAATTGTGATTTGTCTATAAAAAAACATATTATCACTTTTGTATTGTTTACACCAAAAGTATTATAAGTAGTTAGTTGAGCACGACGAATTTAGCATAGTTGAATTCATGTTAACCGAATTAAGGTTCATTCGAGTTGATAACAACTCGACATATATGATTTAGGTGAGTCTTTTTTAATATCACGAAGGTTTACAAGGATATTACGATTTTCAATAAAACACTTAAAACACATGAACAATCACAATTATGCATTAAAGTTCATGTCTTGTATTTATAACACCACTAACCATGAGCGACTACATCTGCAAATAGACGATGTGGGAAAAAAATGTGTGCAGGGATAAATGAAACTCAATTGCCATGAAAATAGAGGAACACATGCCATCATGGGGGCATGTATATCCAATAGTGGGAAGAAAACTTGCATTACTCGCAAAAAAAGTCGAATGAGACAAAAGATCAGAGTGAATTTTGTAGGACACTAAGCATTGGCCAATAGAATCAACTTTGTCTCTAAATACCTCATTCACTTTTCATTTTTACACACAATCAATCCAAGAAGTTTATTTTCGTATTATTTTTATCCATTACATTTCTGTTTATTTTACTTATTCAATTTTATCTTAGATCACTCACAAAAATTAAACATCGTACTTAAGACTCTTTAGAGGAGTTAAGGAATCTACAATTGAGGAATATAGTTCCTTCCTCAGTGTCGTTTGAAGCAAAAACAAATCAAAGTTTAAGAGTTATTAGCCAATTTATCAACTACTTTTAATTTGGATAACAAATTTGGCATGTCCAATAGAACACTGCAACCAACATTACTGAGAGGTTCAGTTCTCTGGGTCACAATCATAATTGACGTATAAAGTTACGTCCTAGTAAAGGTTAGGTCAACAGCGACCTAATAATCCACCAAAATCCTTAGAAATGCAAGCTTTTGTGTTCATCCTAATGAAGTTGCTAATTCTTTTATTGAAACACCTGAATAAACAATAGTAATGATGGCATCCTTCATCAAATAGCATTTTAACATAGGTATACATGCCATCATGTATCAAGTCTCTCAATAGTTAGTTACCATTGTTGAACTCATGGTTTTTAATGAGGTTCAACAAGTCAGAGAATTGGAGGGGAAAAGGGCCAATTCAGGTGATCATTCTATCACCTCTAATAATTGGGGACCTCAAAGGTACCAAGGTCAGGCAAGTGTTGGTATTGAAAGTCTTTCGATCACTACAATGGTAGGACCACCTGAAGCGATATGCCAATTAGTTTGCCCCCAAGTTTCACCTTACAGAAACACTTTGCAGGTGAACAACATATTTTATGCTGGAGGATAAACTCTAGGCCCAAAAGCAAGAACAACAAAACTAGTTGTTGGTTATTCGACTTAGCAACCATAAATAAGTTACCTACCTAGCTCAGCTAACACAACAACATACTTGATAGGACTTGATGTACCAGTTCCTTCCCTGATAGGTCTAGGTGTACCAAGATCAATTAAGGGTTATATTGAAGAGCATACATGGATCACCAATCCACTTTATTAAACACTAATGGTACTAGGAACTACAATCAGAAATCATGCATAGCTAAACAAAAACTAGCAATGGGGAAACACATCATAAGATCCACCTCTACATGGTCTCTGGAACTCTCTAGAGAATATATAGTGCTAGCCAACAACAGCCGAGGCCAGACTTCCAGGTGAGCAGTTATTGGATCTCAACCTTTTAGTTGACATAACTAAGAGATACAGTTGAAACTATGGATAAACTTATGTAAAGGAAGTCTTATTTTGAGTTAATGGATAGATTGGTATCTCTGTCTAGAGGTTATAAAACTCCTAATTTTGACACCTTTTATGGCAGATGGCAAATCAACTATGGAGCATATAGGAAGGTTTACTACATGTAGAGAAGAGAATCGACAATAGAATTCCATAACACCAACCTTTGAGGATTATCACTAACAGAAAACCTCAAATATTTAAACAAAGTTGTGACAATCTTACAACCAAGCGTACTTGCAGTTTCCTAAAGCTAAGATCTATTTATATTACGACCAACCAACAAACTTTTATGAAAATTCACCTTTAATCCTGATATCAGCTAAAAAGTAGCAAAATCGCCTTAATAGCTCTAATATGTCTCCATCTTTTGTCACCTATAATCAATGTATCGTCAACAAATTACATATGAGATGCCCTAAATTTCGGATCATCAACCCATCTGAAAACCATAGAAACAATCCCAAATTTACTATCGAGGATAACATGACATTCAAACCTCCTTCCGCAATGAGAAACAAAAACCATCACAATCTACCATTAACAAACTTGCTAGTCTAACACACTTCATTTGTCATGTAAAATTCAAGCCAAGGATGTGTGCTTATATGATCAGGATTACACATGGACATTGGGAGGCATTGATGCAAGGTGTGCTGTATATTTTATTGATTGTAGAAGAACCTCCTAAGAAAGTCAACATGAAAGTTACACCATAAATTATCACCTTTGTTTATGACATGTAAAAGAAATTATTCAAGTGTTTTAACTTTAAGTAAAAATTCTAGGAGTATTTTAACTTCAATGAAAATTATTTAAGTGGTTTAGCTTCAAATAGAAATTCGTAGAGTCGTTTAGCTTCAACTAAAACATATTTTTTATGTTGAAGTAAGATAGTTTTTTTTAACTATGATTATCAGTATAGACAATAGAAGCAAAAGATGTATTATTTTCAAACAAGGTGGAGACTATTGGAGTTGATTGAAATTATATATGCTGAAATAGAATCACATTATTCAGTTTTGTAATGGAAAGGGGAAGTAAAACCTGTATATATGGCTCTAGTTCTTCGTTATCAAGTGCACTAGTCATAAAATACTTTAAGTTTATATTTGATTATGTTTCTTTCTCTTATACTCTTGTGTTAGAGTGTTGTAAAATGTAGTTCAATTATTTGTTATGGAAAGCGTGAATATATTTGAGTCAAAATTGTTTGAAAGAAGCCTATGTATTCTAAAAAAATTCACATAATTTATTGTCTCATTGTCATTAAATAACAATCGTCATTTTTCTTTGATTTTTCTATATTATATTCTTATGTTTTAATTATATTATTTAAATTCTCTATCTCTGTTCTTATTGTTTATCTTCAAAAATTGAAGATACCTAAAATGTAAACAAAAATTGAATTTATAACTAACGCTTATGTAATGTTAAAATTAAAGATTAGATAAAATTGAAAAGTTACGGGTACGAAATAAACAAAATATGTAAAAGAATTATTTTATTAAAATTGTATACAGTTTAGTACATTCTCCCACTCAAATTTACAAATGCAATAATAAACAAGAACCATCATTGCATTTCTAACACTCTTAAAAAACTTATGTACCATGTGAAAATTCTATAACTGCTGAACTAAACCGCATCTTGTATGAAAAGATCTTTTCTCTAAGTTTTTCCCCCTTATTCGAGTCAAACAACTTAGAAGAACAGAAAGTAATTTTCTCTAAGGCTAGAGCATTTTTCATCACATATTTAGCAAAACTTAACTCATGAGGAGTACCAGCAAATCTTTCAAATTTTACCACTTTAAGGGTGGTAAATAAACAACCCGGCATAACAGCAAAATCAAGCTCCCAGTCACCTTGTACCTGATGATCATTCAAAAATTATAAATTTATTATATTGCCGAAGTGAAGCTGATCACTAAAGTCTGTATAAAAATTTAAAGATTTGTTTTAAGAAAATTACTAAAAGAATATCAAAATACTTTGTGATCAATATTTCACTAAAATTATTAAACATAGAAAGATATCTTGTTTTCACTTAAATATTTAAAACCAAATATTTATAGGAAAATCTAGAATATAAGTTTACTAAACTAATATTTAAAAAAAATGACAAATTGAACGATAACTTTTTAAGAAAAACTATAAAGAACAAATTCTTAAAAGTAAGCCTATATTTATCTATGAGCAAATCTTGTGAGACGTGAAGATCATCAATCACAAACCATTTTTAAAACAAGAGTCTCCAAACGTGGTGATTTTAAAAGTAAGCCAAACAAAAAATCTCCAGTTGCATAGTCTAAATCCAAATGCCGCAATATTTGAAATTTAGGAATGTCATTAAACGAACGTTTCACTCGTGCAAGTACCTTGTCGACAAAAAAAAGTTTGTGTTAGGATGATATATGAAGACACATTAAAGGACAAGAACATAATGATGAACTAACAAAAATTCATAATCAAACACATGGATCGGGCTTCCTTGTAGTAAGAAAATCTTAAATTTGCATAGTCATGAAAATCTTAGCCACAAAAAAGAGATGAAATGATTGAAAGTTAAAACAAAATTTCTTGATCACTCTGACTGCAGGGAATCCATTTCCCAAACACATGCTCACAACAAACTAGTTAGATGTGAAGCTTCTATAACACCCTAGACTCAACAATAACACAAATAACAACACTACTAAAAAGTTGACCTTTCATTTTCCTCATTCATTGTGTTGAAATAAAATTTCAATGAATTATAAACCTACAAACTACATACCATTTTGCCTTGAACTAACTGAGTCAAAGAATGAAACAAGAAGTTAAATATGCTTATTTGAACTAGGTTGCTGATGCTTAGTTTGCATGTAGAATAAAATAAACATTTAGTTTTCAAGAGACAGAATTTGCTCAAGACATCTTCATTCAATCAAAAATTGCTGAAACAGCAGCAGCTGCAAAGAAAGTTTTCTTACATTGATGCTACTACGGTTGACTAGTGATTTATGAAGGCTAATTTAAGACAGTTTGAAGGACAAATCTTGTTTACTTGTTTCCCAAGTATTTTAGATTATATATTCACATGTTTTTGTTTTTTGAAATATTTTAGTTTCAAGGAGGTTGTTTTCTTTTGTCCAAATTTGTAATTTTAAGTCGAATAATTATTTATCAATCTGAAGACCAAATAAATAATTTTAGGAAAAGTAAAGCATTTCTTTTATACATTACAACCAAAGTTTTAAAAACAATTTCATAATATGAAATTTTGAAGTTTTTAAAACAATTAATCATGGATACCCATGGATATATACTTCCATAATGCAGATAATTTTTCTTTTTGAGGGATGGATAATGCAGATACTAAAAAATTTGTTTAAAAATTGCAATTAATCAAAATAACAAAGGAAAGAAAAGAGTGAAGAAACAAAATGTACCTTCTTTGCATGACAACAAAACTTTAGACTTGCTGCATTAATACTGAGAAGCTTACTAACAAAATGCATCGATTGTTGCAAACTTGTATGTGAACCATCATATATAGTAATATCAGCAGAAACAATGCATGCTGCTTCTATACAAATGGTCTTTGAAAAAAAAGGACCACTATACATAAAATCTGTAAGATGCGAAGCACAAAACTTAAATTCAGTATTTAACCTCACAAATTTACAGTCCATTGAAACAACTTCTAGTAGAGGCACATGTAAAGTGACACTCTTAACACTTAACCATGCACATCTTTCTATCTCAAACATTCTAAGAACTGGAAATGCAAGTGTTAAATCTATCGGTTCATTCGAGTTATTCAGGCCGTGACAGGTAAGTGTGACTACAGAAAATTTAAGAGCTGTGAGGGATGAAAGACTAATAAAGGGAGGAAAAGTGATAATACAATTTTTCAGAACCAATTCCTCTAAAGACTGGCATTTGATAAGGGCAATGGAGGGAAAGTCGCACTGTTTTATCTGTGACTCGAAACAAATCTTTTTGACTCGGAGATCAGAAATCAAAGAAATCCATTCGTTAATATGGGAAACATCATAGTTATAGTAAACAGAAAGAGAAAAACTATGGATTGTTGAACTACTCAGATGAATTAGTATCCTATATACAAAGTGTATAAAGTGTGTTTTTTTAAACTTTCTGTCAGGCCAATCGTTTCTATCTTGAAAACTAAGTTCTGTGACAAATTTCCATAGGTTTTTCCACCTCTTTGATAGAACACTAGTACAAACGGCATCTTTAGTAGGAAGAAACGAAAGTATAGAACCAATAATGTAATCAGGTAGGTCGCTTATCATGTCTTCGCGGTTCAGAGAAGGTGCATCAACATGTCTACCGAATGCATTAACAACACGCAAGTCCATGTTAATAGCAAGTTCCTGCAAATAGAATGAGATAAACTGTCAAGCACTATACATACACATATCATTGTTTTATGTTAATAGGATCTTTAATCCCCAATATGCCAATAGTGTATGCTTACAGGCTACAACTTAGATGCTTTAGAACCCCCACTAGGGAGCTAATTCTCGAATCATTGATGGAACATCCGATATTTTTGTAGGAGGTTGGCGACTATAGGATTAGAACTCAGATTCTTTCCGTTGTGCAAGAGTCATATTACTAACACTTGCAAATTGGTTACAGACATAACATTGTTAACACGAAATATACATTTGTAAAATGAGTATGAGGCTTTCTAATTTATTTTCTTGAATACTAAGATGCAGGGGAATAAGATTAGATAAAATGTAAAACTAAGGGGTTTTAATCAGCAACTGAACCTATGAAGCATAGATACATACTGAATAGAATGTGGATAGGTTCAGCAGTATTTCATAATTACATCAGTATTTAAATAATAAAAGTAAAAGTAATAGTATCAATTATCATTTAAAGAAGAACATAGAGCATTAGAACATTCAAAAAGAAAAATACAGATACACATAGAAACAGTAACAATACTTCATTTTGATGGAAATAGATTCAAATATAAGAGATTATGACTTCATTTTCGTGGAATCAAAGAAAGAAATGGGGACACGGAAGAAAGAAAGAAAAAAGAATGACGGTGACTTCTTACCTCAGAAAAGAGACGCGGCGCCGGAAATGGAAACTGGGGTGAACGGTGCCGCCGGGAACGGGAACTTAATTAAACACGTGTCTGTGTGAAAACTGAACCTTCCAATATTTTAACCGTACCTTTTTAGATTTTTAGATTCTTCCCCTATTTAATAGGGGTAAAATACTTTGAGTATAAAAGTTAAGAATCTTTTCTTTCTTTATTTTTCTTCTTTCTTTTTCAAGAACTCCACTTCATTAATATGTACATTGCACTCAAGCTGTTTTGTGTTTGTGGAAAACAATAACAATCATTTAAGAAATTAATTATAAAAGATTATTTTTTAATAATAAACTACTCAAATCAGCTATATCATTTGAAATAAATCATAAATTATCTTTAAATTTTAGTTTTTTGTAAAAATTTTAAAAAACAGACACTAAATGATATAATGTGTGCAACTTTCTGAGTGTATTTTGAATACTAATATTTAGGAGAATTGCATAACATATTATTTCACTCTCTCAACAAAAATTAATTTTTTGTACCACTTAGAAGTGACTTTGTGAAAAGGTATGCAAGATTACCACAAGTATAAATTTATTGAATGTTTATATCACCATTTTATTAAAGATCATGAATGAAAATTTTTTTTTGAGAAATGTGTTTTTTTTTATACAAGAAAAGTGATTTGTTATATCTCCTTTAATATACCTTTTTTCAATTGAATAATGCATCAAGTATTTTCTTCATAAATGATTGTTGCATCTATTTTTCTTCCACAAGCCTTTTTGATAATTTTGTTGTTATGATTTGTTTACATATCTCCATGAAATAATTGTACTATCACATGTAAACAAGTATGCATGTTTGTGATCTACTATTATGAGAATCTGATAAACAACATGCATCTGCATAACCAATTAACTATAGTTTTGGTACTTTGGAATAAAACAAACTCATATGTTTTCTAAGATAACAAAGTATATGCTTGACTTAATTCAAATATCTTAGTATATGTGAAGAACTATATATTTTTAATAAATTGGCATAAATTCTATATCAAAATAATTAACTGTTGAGATAAAAATCTTTTTGATGTTTGTTTTATTGACAACAAATCTTATAAAATAAATGATTAAGTTTTATGAATGATGATCTACTAATGATTGCACTTAAGTTTTATTTAAGGAACATGAATTTAATAAGTGAACAAGTAAGAAGTCATTCACATCATCAAAGTACATAAGTATCTACTCATTAATGAAAGAATCTCAAAAAGAATATATTATGCATCAATCGTTGGAGAGAATGATTATTACATATTCAAGATAGCATCTTCATGAAGAAGGTGATCAAATACATTCATACAACAATCAATGATCACACCATGTTAAAAATCAAAGCAAATCATGTCTTAACTAAATGGGAAATTGATGGCAAGATCATTATGGTTGATCAAAGGATCATTCTTGAAAAACGAAGATTATTCTGATTAATTAAAAACAGAAGTCTGGAAAAACGAAGATCATTCTAGTTTATTATCAAGATCATTCTGGTTATTTCATTTATAGGCAGAAGTAAAATGACTCATTTTCCAGAGTCAAGACCTTAAGATAAACACATATCAAGATTACTCAAAATACTACTCAAGCCTAAAAAGTCTAGCTAAAGGCTCAAACAAGCAAACAACATCTAGATCAATCTCCAGATTGATGAGCTATGAGCAAGGACATTGATGCTGCACCTTTTTACAGAAAGCACATCATGTTTTTGAGACAAAAGACTGAAACTTTTATACATAAAAACATATTATCACTTTTGTATTGTTGACACCAAAAGTATTATATGTAGTAGGCTGAGCACGACGAATTTAGCATAGTTGAATTCATGTTAGCCGAATTAAGGTTCATTCGAGTTGATAACAACTCGACATATATGATTTAGGTGAGTCTTTCTTAGTATCACAAAGGTTTACAAGGATATTATGATTTTCAATAGAACACTTCAAACACGTGAACAATCACAGTTATGCATTAAAGTTCATGTCTTGCATTTGTAACGCCACTAACCATGAGCGACTACATTTGCAAATAGATGACGTGGGAAAAAAATGCGTTCAGGGATAACTAAAACTCAATTGCCATGAAAATAGAGGAACACGTGCCATCATGGGGGCATGTATATCCAATAGTGGGAAGAAAACTTGCATTACTCGCAAAAAAAGTCGAATGAGACAAAAGATTAGAGTGAATTTTATAGGACACTATGCATTGGTCAATAGAATCAACTTTGTCTCTAAATACCTCATTCGCTTTCCATTTTTACACACACAATCAGTCCAACAAATCTATTTTCGTATTATTTTTATCCATTACATTTATGTTTATTTTAATTATTCAATTTTATCTTCAATCACTCACAAAAATCAAAAATCGTACTTAAGACTCTTTAGAGGAGTTAAGGAACCCACATTTGAGGAATATAGTTCCTTCCTCAGTGTCGTTTGTAGCAAAAACAAATCAAAGTCTAAGAGTTATTAGCCAATTTATCGACTACTTTTAATTTGGATAACAAATTTGGCATGTCCAATAGAACACTACAACCAACATTACTGAGAGGTTCAATTCTCTAGGTCACAATAATAATTGACGTAAAAACTTATGTCCTGGTAAAGTTTTGGTCAACAACGACCTAATGATCCACCAACATCCTTAAAAATGCAAGCTTTTGTGTTCCTCCTAATGAAGCTGCTAATTCTTTTATTGAAACACTTGAATAAACAATAGTAATGATGGCGTCCTTCATCAAATAGCATTTTAACATAGGCATACATGCCATCATGTATCAAGTCTCTCAATAGTTAGTTATCATTGTTGAAGTCATGGTATGTAATAAGGTTCAACAAGTCAGAGAATTGGAGGGGAAAAGGGCCAATTCAGGTGATCATTCGGTTACTTCTAATAATTGGGGACCTCAAAGGTACCAAGGTTAGGCAAGTGTTGGTATTGAAAGTCAGTCGATCACTACAATGATAGGACCACCTGAAGCGATATGCCAATTAGTTTGCCTCAAGTTTCACCTTACAGAAACACTTTGCAGGCGAACAACATATCTTATGCTGGAGGATAAACTCTAGGCCCAAGAGCAGGAACAACAAAACCAGTTGTTGGTTATTCGACTTAGCAACCATAAATAAGATACCTATCTAGCTCAGCTAACACAACAACATACTTGTTAGGACTTGATGTACCAATTCCATCCCTGATAGGTCTAGGTGTACCAAGATCAATTAAGGGTTATATTGAAGAACATACATGGATTACCAATCCACTTTATTAAACACTCTAATGGTACTAGCAACTACAATGAGAAATATTGCATAGCTAAACCAAAAGTAGCAATGGGGAAACATAAAAAGAGAATAGACGAAGGAACTGAACGCGTTTTGTACTAGAGTGGGCGAGGGCTATAGTCCCCGAAAATGTTCCCTACCTGATAGTGAGGGCTCCAGCCCTCGGAATATGGAGTCTTTGTGTGCTTTAATGAGGGCTAGCTTTAGCCCTAACAACATTTTAATTAAGTAGAAACTCGTGGCTTTAATCCTCACAACCATAAAATGCCATATTTTTCTAGGGCTTTGGCTCTTGAAAAATAAATTGACCATTTTCCTATGGTTATGACCCTCGAAAAATACTTAGAAAGACCTTGTGAGGGCTTAAAGGCCCTAGCCCTAACTATATGGATTTTTTCTTGTAGTGATAGAGCAATTCATTTTAGAAAGCGAGAAGCAACATGTTACCAAGGGTAAAGACCAACATTTGGTCTCCATCAATGATATGGAGGATTTTTAAAATGACATGTCAACCGAACCCATGGCAGATATAATGGTTGTTGAGATCCTCAAAGAAAAAAAGTTTGCTCGTGTCCTGCCCTAAGGCCTTTTAAAGGAAATGACACTAGTTCTACATAAAGTAAAACCAAATATGCCTTTGAAATTATCAAAGTTTACCATATTTTTGACTATCTGCTTAAAAATAAGCAAATTCGACTGTTTGAAATAACAAATTTCTTGCACTTGAGGAGATTAAAGACAAAAGATATGGTAAATAGCACAATTCCTATAATCACTGCACGACTAACTACATAGTATTTAGAAAGGTCATCCAAAAGACTATAAAAGAAAGTATATTCAAATTTAGACAACAAATGGATTGCTAAGATAACTATTGATACTAACCCTTTCCCAACAATGATGGGGGATATGGTTTCTTTCTTTGAGTCGTCAAGATTCTGACTAGCTGAAAATGGATGTGAGAGAGTTAAAAAAATATAACAAGTTGTATCCAAACAAGTTAAAAATTCAGCTCACAGGAACCTATGTGTTTGACATGTTAAGATCCCCTTAGGATATGTCTTTTAGCGAGACAATTTTGACACAAAAAATATGATAGTCTTTTAAAAAAAATAAGAAAGTGAAAAAAAATTATTAGCTAAAGTAGCACCAGTAGCTATTTTACAATTATCTCTAAAGAGATTTAAATTCAATTTTTTAAAATTAAAATATTAAACTCTTACCATTGAAGTAGCACTTCAAATATATTATAGTTTTTTCCTTTCACTACAATTTATTATAATAAATTTTATGCTGAACTTATTAAAGAAGTACTTATTGAAGCTATTTTAAGTTAGCTTGGTCTACTCTTGGTTTATTGGACTTCCTTCGCATATATACATGTGACCTTATTTGAGATTTTAAGGGACTATCAGTAAGCATGCTCACACACAACTATCTCATGTGTGGACTTTCACACACAACTATCTCATGTGTGGACTTGGATCCTCCCATGTGTCTCGCACAACATAGGTCTAATACTTTTCATTCATTGAGCTATATAATCATTTGTGTTTTAGTAGTCAGCATCTACTCATATAAATTATGTAATCTATACAATTAAATACATAACTAAATTATTAGTTTTTCATAAACAGTAACTGAAGTTAAATTGGATAGAAATACTATTGACTGATTTGGATCACATTTAAGTAAGAATTTTATGATCAATCATCTAACTACATGCTAAAGGACTCCAACTATAATTTTGGTCAAGTGATATTAATACAATTCTAATATTTTTAAAGTTAAATTATACATTGTAAAAATAATTGAGACAGAAAGTAACTATTGAAACAATATAAATACTTCAAATTCAAGAGTTTATGGATTAAAAGTTAATACATTTTTTCTTTACCAAATTGGCATGTATAGAAGCTGAATCAGCATTAATACATTATTGACAATAAGTTATGAGCTGGAGGGAGAAACCGTGTGTGGATGGAAATTGAGCTGTAAGTAACAGAGAGTTTCTTCTCTATTTCCCTTCTCTTACTACTTTCATATAATTTCACTTTAATTATTTCTATAAATATCTCAAAGTATTCAACTTGTTTAATTTATCTCACACTAGCTTTTTCTTCATCTTCTTTCACATAGTTACCTATTACAAGCCATTCACTTTACGTGTACATGAAATTCAGCACCTTGTTTTGCATGTTTGCTTCTCTACTCTTCACTGTTCTGTTCTAGTCACACCTCAAAATCAATCCAATTCTTCATTTTTAACACTAGGAATGGCCACTCTTCAATTCCATTGATTCTTGCCATATATTTGATATACATTTTAATTTTTTTTATGAGTAGAAGTCGAACTCGTTACTCCAAGGTTTACAACACTGCGCATTAATCACTTATGTTAGACCCCGGTCGTGAAACATTTTAATGTGTTACAAATGTCCAATTTGTTTTTTAAAACATTAAAATGAGATTTTGAGACATATATTTGAAAGGTTTGTGCTATTTAAGGCCAATCCATGGAATGAGGTTGTTGAAGTAACTACTAGGGTTTGAATGAAGGGGAAGGATTAAATAAATCAAGTACTTGAACAGAACAATGAAGAGAAAAGGAGCACACAAGCAAAACATGGTGCTTATTTCTAATTTTTAGTATTTAATGTGAATGGCTTGGTAATAGTTGAATATGAAAGAAGAAAATTGTGATCAAAGTGAAGTTATCTCAGCAAAGTTTCTCCAATGACTAACTATGGTTAGCAGTAAAAAGGTTCAACTTGTGAATGCAAATGCAAAGGTAAGAATCTAGGTTAAGGTATTAATTAGCTAGAACTTAGTTATTTTTTATGACTACATGATATAATTTTTCAGGTACTTGAAATTTTGGTTAATCTGTTTCCTATTATTGTGTCATGCAGGAACATGTGAATGTACACACCATTAACAAAATGAAAGGAAAGAGCCTCTGAAGTCAATAGCGTGAGATATGAAAATTGATGTCACAACTATGTTTAAAGTAATATGGAAATTATATAAATAATTTCAATTTGAAGCAAAAGTTCTTGAAGATTCAAAACAATATTCTATCAATTAAGCAGTATTGTTATGCCAATAGTGTTTAGAATATGTGTAGATACATTATTGAAAGATAAACCAAATTCCTTTTATTAAATGTTACTTGATACTAAATAAAATGCTTTGTGGATCCTTATTTTTTCAATCTCCAAGGTTTAAGCCTCATTTCTTGCATTGCAGAAAGGAATTTAGGAATATGCAAATTACTCTGATAAAGATAAACAATTAACAAGCATTAGTGTTATAAAATGCGAGTTACTGAATTCTTCCCACAAGGAAGTACTGCTGAATCTCAAAGTTGAGTTTTGTTTTTTTTTTTTTACTGAATCTAGGATACAATACTTCGGTTACGAGTGTGATACAATACAGATATACATATACGAGAAATTTCTGAAATTCAAGATACCTGCAGCCTAGATAATTAAACAAATATACTCCATCTACATTTTTGCTTGTGTTATTCTTCCATTTGGTACGTTAAAAAATTTTAAATGCAAAAAACTACAAATACTGACTGATACAAACTACAAAGTTATGGTGTCCCAGTTAGAATTTAAGTTTCTTGTTGTGGTGTCTGACAAGAGTGTATATGTCTGACACAGCATCTCTTACATTTTTCCTAGTGGAGATGCAATTCAAATATCATTAAGCTTATTTGCAATATAAAAATACATTCTAATGATAAATAAATCAATAATAGAAAACCAACAGAAAAAAGAGAAACCACTTACATATTGCATTTCTATAATGCAGTAAAACAATACACTAAAACTAGGCACAAATAATCTTGACATGTTCTGAAATTCTTCAGGAACTACATATATCAGAAAATTCTATCGTGCAAAAGCTAGAAAACTTTGGTAATGAGAGTATCTCCCCCTTAACTTTCTCCATGCCAATATCTGTATATCGCAGCCAAAAAGCGGGTGATATCGTTATCTTCTCCAAGGTTGCTGCATTTTCCATTACGAATTTAACTAAACAAAGATCATTCTCGTTCGCATTAAAACCTTTAAATTGAAATACTTTGAAGCTTGACAGAAAGCAGTGAGGCACCGTTACAGAAGTTAAGTCAACTTTATTTAAGTTAGATACTCCCTGAAATTTCGGTAAATCATGAATTAAATAACATTTAAATTATTTTATGATAAATATAATATAATAAACATATAAACAAAAGACTGAAGTACCTAAACTTACATTGAGTAAAACAAGAGTATTAAGAATCGGTGAATTGTGGAGTAATTGCAACAAAGCTTCACCAGTAACCTCATTTAGTTGCAGATAAGTCAACCTTCCAAAAGTAGGCAAATTGGTGAAAATATCATTAGCATGCCTTAAAACCTGTTGGACAAGGAAAATTTTATTCAAATTTTTAGTTACTTTATCAGTTTGCATTCTAGATGCAAAATAGGAAAGGACAAAAGTGTTAGTTTTTAACGATTCTATGAACCTAATCAGTAAAACATCCAATATTGAAGTTTATAGGATTAGATTATATCAACCACAGTAGAAATAGGTAGAATTTAGCAAGGTTTTAAATTATGGTCGCAGTTGCATTGTGAAGCTTGATATTGAAAAGAATCATAGTCAAATTTCGTTGTAGTCTCAACTGTAGTTATGTTGCAGTTGCAGATACATCAAAAAGCTTGATGTAGCGGCACAGGTTCCAATCATTGGCCTTTTACTAAAACCATTTAATTGAGTACATTTACCATTAAATCTAGCCACCAATTCATGATTTTCAAGCTTAATCTAATATCCATTCAATTCAATAAGTATATATTTGACAGCTTAAAGATTTAAAAGGGGAAACTAGTAATCCAAATATTTTTCTTTAAATTTACACCTACATAGCAGAGTAGCTTAATAAACACAAATGGCTTCATTATCATAAAATAAGTTTTTTATGCAATACTATTATCATTCATGTATCATGAAAGCCAATCATACCTTGTAAAACAATAATTTCAGCCGTTCGACTTCATGGATTTGTCTGAGAAGCTTATGTGCTTGAAACCCAACTTTTTCCATTCTGTCCTTTTTGTCTTCATCAATAACAATCACAACAGAAGCATTACGTATCGATGACGAATGACATAGAAAAATTTCTTGTTGGAGATCACCTTCATAAGAGAAATCAGTTAGGCATGAACTATAAACCTTGATGGCTGATTTACATGATTCATTTGAATGATGATTCCATATTGCTAAAGAAAACCTCTCAAGTAGAGGTACTTGTAAACTAATGTTTTGCATTGTTAACCATTCACATCCTCTAGCTTCAAAAACTTTGAGAATTGGAAAACTAAGGGTTATATCTTTTGAATAATTTGAGGAATCAAAATCAGTCACTAACTTAATCCCAGAAATCTTAATGTTTTCAAGATTTGGCAAACAAACCGAAATGGGAAGTGTAAGATTAAATCTACCTTGAAGTACCAATTCAACTAAAGAATTGCAGCTAAAGAGTGATTTTGAAGGAAGGAAAAGTTTATCCGCAAACTGAATATGAAACTTTTGAACTCTTCTTTCCAATATAAAAGAGATCCATTCATTTATCAATAATGCCTCATATTGATAACAAGTTAAGCAAAGAGAGAAGCTTTTGATACTTGAATTAGTAAACTGAAGAAACACTTTTTCAACAAAATTGACAAACTGTTGTTTATCCATCTTCTTATCAAAATAATTAAAACTGTCATCAAAATGTAGATTGGTTATCAATGTCCAAACATCAATCCACCTTGTTGATAAGACACAAGTTCGAACAGTCTCTATGATTGGAAGGAAAGATAGGATGTGATCAAGAATGCTTTCATGTAATGAGCTAATCATATCTCTTTCTATAACTGTTGTTTCCTCTATTGGAACCTGTTTTCTTGTATCATCCATTGTTGTATCTTTTGAATTCATCATTACCTAAAAAAGCAACTGGTACACTTGTTTGAGTCCTCAAATTGAATAAAAGCTTGAGCTTCAAAGAAAATTGACATTTGTTTGAGTGAGAAGAAGTTGTGAAACAGTGTTTGAGTTCAGTTTTTAGTAGAAAAAATGCTATGTGGTTCCGTGGGGAAATAAAAGCTTACAGCAGCTTGTGAAACTTTTAGAAATATGTATTTAGTAGTCTTTAACATTAGGAGTCGGTTGGTAAGATGAAATAAGTCAATTAATTTTTTCTGTAAATAATTTACTAAATCATATGAGATTGTAAATTTAAAATTCATCATTTTTATTTGCAAAATAAAAGTCAATTATGACATAAGTAGCAGAGTCAACTTAACACATTTAGATGTTCAAATTCTAATTAAAAATTAAAGTGAATTTCTGAAATTTTAACATATTAATATAATTATTAAAAACTAATATATTAAATTTAGAAAAAATTAATATATTTTAATTTTAAAATATTAATATCTAAGACTTTTTATTAAGTAAATTTATTTTTTTTGAAACTTTTTAATTAAGAAAATTTTATTTTTTATGAGACTTAATTATCATTTTTTGATTAAATAAGTTTTACAAATAGCCGAATTATCGTTTTTTGCTCAAAAATATTAATGAAATAAAAATCACCAACCACTCAAAAAATAAAAAGTGTACGGTGCGAGCCAGTGACACGAGGAGCATCGAGAATGGAGGTAGTTGGATATATCATGTGACTACCGTTCACTCAAGCACGCAACACATTAATGTTACATTCATTTTTCTTTTAAGTTTTAAGCTAAACTGTGATATTGTTGGATGGATATTACGTATTAAATTCAGATTCCAATTCAAATTCAAATTTAAATTCAAATTCGATGGATATTGTTAGATGGTGGTATTTACAGATTTTTCCGAAGAAAAAAATAGTAAAGGACAAAACAAACTCCATCCAATTCAATCAACAAACAACTTGCCTAAGATATGTCAAAATTAATGGAAATGCTAATAAGTGTTAGATTAGTAGTTTAAATATAAAAAAAAAATTTAAAAATGTATTAGAAGTTATGGTTTAAATCTTTTTTCAAGATAAAATTTTTATTTTTGAATCCTTAAAAAATGTATTAAAAATCATGTACAATTTTTTAAAATTATTAAAATGAATTTTTCGTCTCATTATAAATGAGATGAGTTATGTTTAATTATTAATAAAATAATTAATTGTATAAATTTCAATACAAAAATAGACATGTTAATAATAGTTAATGACGTTATTAAATGGATAAATTAATATATAATAAGTAAAGACATATTATTATTGACCAATAATTTAAGATAAAGAAAAATTACAAATAAAACACTCATTATGAGATAGTCTATATAATCCATTGCAAGATAGCAAATCAATGATCACTTACAAAACTAGTTAAAATGTGGATACACACCCATATTA
>JBBPBR010000001.1:42763802-42788360 GCA_037974775.1 Cicer pinnatifidum | reverse complement strand
TTTTTGTCTATGTCAATATATAATTTTTTTGTTTTTAATCTTTCTAGAATTTTCAATAAATTGTCTTTCAAATATTTTGCATTTATAATTTTAGTTCTTATTTTTATGTCAACTTATTTGTATCATTTCAAGTTTTGAATGATCTTTTACACTCATATTTAAGGCATTATAAGAATTTTCTCACAAAAAAAATTATAATTTTTTAATAAATGATAAATTAAATATAAATTTTTAAATTTTTAGTAGTTAAAAATTCATATTTTAATTCATCTTGTTATTAAAAAATTCTAAATTTTCATAAAAAATATTCTTATAACATTTTAACAATATAAAAAAGAATCATTAAAAAATTTAACTGGACATAAATCGAAATCGACTTAAAAAAAATCAATATTACAAACCAGTCATATAGAAAGGTGTAGGGGTGCCACGACACGAATGTTAATCAGCAAGCAACACATTAACGTTGCATTGACTTTGAGATAGCTAATCCTAAAGTACTTAAAAACTAATTATTTTTTCTCGTCTCATTTAAGTTAAAAATATAATAAATGTTGTATTAATATTATAAACTGATAGATAATTTGAAATAGAGAAAGATTGCAAATGAAACTCATATTATAACATAATCTAAGTAGTCCATTGCACGGCAACAAAACTAGTTAAAACGTCGTGCACCTATATTAAATTTTTGATAAAATAAATGATTGTGTAAATTTAAATATTCAACATATTTAAATTTATTCTTCTGATTAAAAATTAAAGTTCACATTTTAAAATCTAATAATTAACAAAATTTTGTTATTGTCAAAACATAGAAAAATAATCACACCTTAATTTAAAAACACAAGTAAATTCATTGAAATTTTCATTCAGATACTTAGTGTGTAGTATGTGTTCTACATAAACAACATATTGATATTCAACATATAAATAGTTAGAGAATGACAATTATAATTTCACAAATTAATGATAAATTAAAGTCAACGTAGGTACCGTAAATTACAAGAAATTGAGAGTTTGAACTTTAGAAAACATTTGTTAAGAGAAAATTGAAGATAAGACATAAAAAATTTAATATATTAAAAAGAAAAAGGACAGAAGGGAAGAAGCAAAACAGTCATTCTTATATTTGTTCATAACAATTTGTTGCTAGATCTAGTTTTTTTCTTACAAAGAGATTTTATTTTAATACAAAGTCGTGAGTTTGTATCTAATGTGATACAAAATCATCTAGAATTCTTGCTCTCATAAGAGAAGATATTACAATATAATTCCATATTAGTTTGAGTTTATAACTCTCTTAAGCATTGAAATTTTTGATTGATTAACTTGATCTAATCACTCTCAAGAGACATAATTTAAAATTACACTCATTTTGTTTAAAAATTTTTTCTAAATATTTTCTATACATCTTAAACTTAGTCTTTTTCTTTTTCTCTCATAATGATCTTGAATTCATCAAGTCATTTTTCTTCTTTTCTCTTTTCATAGACATTTATTAGACGTGTCTCGTAAGGACTTTCGTTATGAAGTTATTGTAGTTATATCTTTGTGTGACCAACAATAATCTATTTGATATGTGAAAGTTTGGCAACTTTTGAATTTGAAATGAAGTTCCTTGTATAAAGCTTCATAATAGATTCCTTGAGAGTTAACATTTGAGAATATATATAGCTGCTAATATTATAGATGTCGTAGCACATAAGTTGTCTACCTGAAATTACTTTTCAAATATTTATTTTTAATGCTTAGACTCAAACTTCTATTATTGGACTAATAATTTTTTGATCTTCAGTAGCCACGAGCCAAATGTTGCTAAGTTCCTTGGAGCGTAATGTCATGATATGAATATAATCAATCGTATGATTATTATTAAATGAACTCAACACTTTATTTTGGTTGAAATATTCTCTGCACACTCAAACAAATATTAGATCAATAATTATTCTCTTGTATTGTTTAACTATCACTAAAACAAAATAAATATTCTATCAGAACCAATTTGTTTTCAACAATCAATTTTAAAATTCAATTGGACTTTGCTAGGTTGTATCTTGTTATAGTTTTATCCATTAGTTAAATAACTAAGACTTTTGTTGTTGTTTAATATTATATGATAATATTTTTCTTGCATCATTATTTGGTAGGTGATTAATTACTCAATTAATTATTTAAAATTAAATTAGAAATCATGAAAACTAGTAGTACTCTTGGGAGTAAAGAGAGTGGACCCAAAAGATTAAAAAAGTAGATAGGTTAGTGGGACTTGCCTTCACCAAGTATGATAACCTTTTCAAGAAAACCTTTCCTCTCCTTCCTTGAATCTCTAAGCTTGTGGTCCAAACTAACAAATTCAAATCTTCTAAATATTACAAGATTTCTTCTTTATTCTGTTAATAATAACAAGAAATTTGATGAACACACACCATGATATCCATTCCTTTTCCTTTCCGCGGCTATTTCATCTTTTATAAGAAATATGTGGTATCATGATCTAATTGAAAGATTACTTCCGTACGAAATACTCTCTCCCTTTCTATATTTAAGATTTCATAGATTAAATTACAAAAATTAAGAAAGTTAATTGTAGTATTAAATTTATTGATAATTTAAATTATTTTATTAATTTATCTTTAAAAAGAAATAACTGATTTATATTTTTATTTTGGTATTTATTATATATTACAGAAAAGAAATAGAATTAAGAATGAGTTAGTAAATAAATAGTTAATATAAAATTGAAAAAAAAATCTTATAGTAAGTAACATGAAAAATCTCAAAAGATCTTATATTTAAAAACATATGTAATATATATACTACGCGAAAAATAGGATTTTACGGTATTTTTTTAAAACCATTTATATCGTTTTTTCAAAAAAATAAGTGATGTAGAATATAGTGCTGTAAAATGATACAACAGTGCTTTTTAAAATAAAAAGCGCTATAAAATAGGTAGATATATTGCGCGCTTGTTATACACTTTTTACAGCGTTTATTTGAAAAATCGTTGTAAAATGTGCACTCAATATATGCATTATTACGCACCTTTTACAACACTTATTGAAAAGAGCGTTGTAAAAGGTGCACTCAATATATGCATTATTATGCACCTTTTACAACGTTTATTTGAAAAAACAAGGTAAAAAGTGCATTCAAAATATGCATTATTATGCACCTTTTACATCGCTTTTACAAAGAAGCACTGTAAAAGGTTACCTTTTACAACGCTTTTTCAAATAAGCGTTGTAAAAGATGCATTCAATATATGCATTATTATGCACCTTTTACAACGCTTTTTTTAAAAAGCGCTGTAAAAGGTGCATTTTTATTTTAGTTTTATTTAAAAATGTTGTAAATGAAATTTTTATAAAACGGTTTTGGGTTTTTTGTGGCATTTTTTTAGAAAGTGTTGTCTTTTAATTTTTTTTCCAAAATCATTTTCATCCAGAATCAGTTCACAATCAGTACACAACAACAAAACTATATAACTTAATTTTATAACTTTACACAACAACAGAACTATAGTCATATACATATTCAGATATTGACAACATCACATATTCATCTAACTACATATTCACAACTTTTCAAATGTGCCATATTCATATACATATAACTAACATAACTACATATAACATAACTAGCTACCATATATTCAGATCCCTTGCAGCATGCTATTTCGCAGCAAATCAAATAATTTTCATTTCAATCACATACTAACACCAGTCTTCCTTTAATTCAATTAGATCTTTCTCATAGTATGTTGGACTGGAATTTTCAAAGTATTGTACAATATAAAAATTGAACATAAATAAGTTAGAATCAAATATATACATAGTTTATATATGAAAATCAAATAATGAAAATATCGTACCGTTTATGGGATAATAGTTTGATTCCTATCAACAATCTCCTTCATAAATCGCAATATATAGTACCCACAATCGATGTTGTTAGTTTGACGAGGGCACTATAAAATAAAACATATAAGTCAATAAAATATTTGTGAATTGATTGTAAATGAAATTTTAAAGACATATATTTCAAACCTTTATTAGAATCCATGTGATGTTATTTGACTTTTGCTTCGACACAGTAGCACCTCTTTGAGCTCGAAAAACTAGTAAAGCACTATCGAATAAATAAATGTGATTATTATAACATTAACAAACACATTATTTATATATATATATATATATATATATATATGTAAGAAATAAATGAATATTACTTATGTGTCAAACATATTCTTTACATCGGAGTGATTGTTGTAATTGTCATGCAAGAGATCTAAATAATATATAACTTCAGAGGTTGCATTGATTGCAAATAACACCCAATGTGCCCTACAACAACAAAAATTTGGTTGGCAATTTTGTTTATACAACTAATAAATTAAGATATCATAAATTAAAAAAGATATAAATAAATAATATATAATTACGTACCCTGAATTATATGGTGCAAGGAACAACTTATCCTTCTCTATATTTTCTAATAAGATATCTACAATGTATTTCTTTACATTCACTGGATCGAGTTTACACATCGAAAGTTTATGCGGAGACAAAAATGAAAATCTATTTGACAATCTGTGCGTGCACACCAACTTCTCATACAAAAACCTTCAATGAAAATTTCAAATTAGATTAATTACCAATAAATTAAATTAATTACCAATAAATGCAATTAAAAGTAATTTTTACCTAATGTATAAGCTAATGACAGTAGCACTCAGCTCCTTATGGTTGAGAACTTCGTATATGTGCTCCTTTTCAAGTAGTTCTTCATATTCATCTCCGAATATAGCTTTATTCATGCGTATGATGTGTGAATCGTCGTTGCTGCCCATATTCGTTTTTACTTGTATGTCAAGACACGACCCATATTTAGCAAGGCATTGCTGACTTATTTTAGGAGTATCAGCAACTGATTTTCTCCGATCCAGTTTTATAGCAGCAAGTTTGGCAGCTTTATTACCCTCCAGCTTTTGAAGTTTACCAGCTTTATTACCCTCCGTTTTTTGAAGTTTGTCGGCTTTATTTTTACCACGAACATCCAGTTGCGGTGCGGTAGCTGGTTTATTCTGGCAGCTGGTTTGCTGTGCGGGTGGTTTATTGGATTGAATCTAAAAAATGAGGTTAAATGTTAGTTTATTAAATCTGAAAAATGACAAACCTTACAGAATAAATGTGACAAACCTTTTCCGGCGATGTAACTGACTTGTTTCTGGGAATCTTCTTATCATTCCCTTTAGGTTTTGTCTGAATCTAAATATAAATGTTAAATTAAAGTTAACAGCGGAAAAAAATCAACAATTAAATATAATCCTCCAATTAAATATATATCAATTAAACATACATTTCAATTAATTTAACATGCCTTATCAAGGGCAACAAGATGTGTGGGCCATGCCACGTAACTACCAACTGCTTCGCCCAAAAACTTCGTATCTGCATCATTGTCTGGTATATGCAACGGTGCATTTGGTTCCAAAGCAATAACAGATGATACTCTGACATGGCCCGCATGGATCGGTGTGTTGTGCAATACTTCTCCCGAAGTATTGTACAATGTTCCTTTTCCGACCTTGCAATGAGTAGGGGAGGATAAGTACAGAACGCAAGGAGTGACACTCTAAATCAATGGTTAATACATAAGTATGTGAAACAATTAGGTTGAATGAATTTCTTATTTTATTAAGTAATTAATTACCTCGGGAAGATTTTTGAGACCAATATTACAACTCGCATTTTCACTCTTCATTTGTATTTCACGTTGGAGCTGATCCGGAAGTTGCTTGTCTTTATTCGTCTTCACCAAGAGTGTCACTTGCTCTGATATGAATTTGAGCTTCTCTAATACTTCCTCATTAGATGGATTTTGGCGCTTCTCTTGTGAAAAATAGCTTTTAGGAGTTACGCCAAATCCTTTCTCCCTCACGCGACCGGAATATTCAGTAACATTAAACACTTAACCGAGAATGTCCTTGCAACTAGCTTTGTTGTCCTCTTGATTTTCCAAACTTTGTTCGAGATTCTCCTAAAATACACGTAGGATTAAAAAGATAAGTTCAATATCATTTTTAAAATACAATATTAAAAAATATTAAAGTGATAATAATAATTACACAAAATTATATTACTGTCGCGGCCTAAAATTTCGAGTGTTTCTCGAATTCAATGGAGTCGCCACCAAAATTTATTTTAAAATAGGGAAAATATTGGGAAACCCTTAAAAAAAAAAAAAAAGGTCTTTGAAACCAAATTTGAGTTCGGGAGTCGATTATGCGTAGGGAAGGTATTAGCACCCTACGACATCCGTTAAAAACGGTTACCTATAATTAATTGTGCAAAATTAATTTTAACTTAAGTATATTTATTTTTCTTTATTATTAAATATGAATAACAATCATTACTATATTTAAAATATGATTTCGAAATAAATATGTACTTAACAAAAAAGGATAAAAAAATAAATTTTTATTTATGTGCTTTACAAGAATGTGATCTTGCTCCTACTTATCTCCCGGTGCGATGGAGAAATCAAAGCTACGTAGTTCTTGGTTAAAAAAGTGCGGATGTGTTTAGTGTTTTTTTTTTTAAAGAAAATTCGTTTTGTGATAAAAAATATTTTAAGAAAATAAAAGAGTTTGATTTGAATAAATGTTTTAAAAATACGAGTTTTAAAACGATCAAGTTGTACAACTTGTATCTCAAAACTCAAGGAGTAAAGAAGATGTCACATCTAATTTAATTCTCCTAAATTTTTATATTACCGATTTTTAAATTGAGTTTCAAAACCACCAAATAGTACAACTTGTGTTTTAACAACTCAAAGATAAAAACAGTCACATCTAAATAATCAAATTTTAAAAAAATAATAAAAAAAGGTTGATTTTATATTTATTTATTTATCAAAATAAATTTTACAATTATCAAGTAGTATAAAATTGTGTTCTATTACTCATGGATTAAAGGATTTCATATATAATTAACCTTTAATACTTTGTTTATGAATCTTAATTTATTAACTCATCTAAGAAGATGAGTTTTAGAACCGCCAAGTTGTCGCAACTTGTGTCCTAATAACTCAAGGATAAAAAAAAATCACATTTAATTAAATAAATTTATAAGTTTTTTATATTAATTTATTTAAAAATAAATAAATAATAATAATGAATACAATAAAATAAAAAGAAGGTTTTAGAACTATCAAGTATAACCACTCTTGTCCTAAATAAAAAAAATGTCGGATCTAAATAATATTCCAAAAAACTATTTTAAAATTTCAATTTTTAAAATTTGAGTTTCAAAACCACCAAGTAGTACAACTTGTATCTCAACAACTCTAAAATAAAAAAAAAAACATGTAATTAATCAAATTTTAAAAAAAATTGGTTTTATATTAATTTGTTAAAAAAACAGAATTCTATAATTTATATCATGTATGAAACTATAGTTATACATATCCTGAACTAAATATGTTCTATAACGTTATGACTTAAAAAAATTTTGAAATGCAAGCTGTAAGCCTTGTGAACAGCCTGGCCTTGAGTTAAAGCCTAGTGGCCTTGCGTTAAAGCCTAGTGAACAGTGTGGCCTTGCGTTAAAAGAAAGCTGTACTCGAATTGTGAAAGAATATCTTCAGGAAGTAATAGAATGAACCTACTTACCTAGCTTTGTTTTGTGATACCTTTACTTATGTTGACATAAAAATGCAAGGGTGCTTCAGCCTTTCAATTTTAAACAAAGGAAAAAGGAAGATATCCTTTTTAACCATAAATCCAATAGTTTTCAAGAGCAATCAACAAGTAAATGACAACCTTATTTTTAAGGGTGAAGTTAAGATTTCAGCAAGCAAACAACATAATGGAGGTGCCATATTAAAGAACGAGACAACGTAAAAGACATGACTCAATGTATACCGGCGGAAAAGATGGCCACGATAATGTAGCGGTGGTCAGTTTTCCGGCGACGGTACTATCGGAGGTTTGAATTTTTAGTCTTATCTTTTTACTATTAACCTTACATTTATATGAAACTAGAGCTATTATAATGTAAAAGGAAGATAAAAGAAAATATACCTTCTCTTCTTCTTGTTTGTTTGCTTTTGCTACCACTATGGTTTCTTCTTTTTCTGTTTTGGTATTTTTACGTGTGTTCGGTATTCCCTCCCTCTTTTTTTGTATGTGTGTCTTTTTGTAGAGTTAATCTCCGATCTCCCTTATGAACAAAATGGGGATGTATTTATAGAGTTTTTTTTATTTGTTTAGTTGCTTTCTTTGCCTGCCTTGATCCTTCTCTATCAATGTCCCATTTGATGTTTCGTTCTCTTTGCTCATCATTTGCATTTTTCTGCATTTTTGATGCCTTCATATTTTTAGATTATTTGTTCTGATCTGTTCATTGCTGAACTTTTATTTGTCTTTTAGCTTCTTTTTTTTTAACTCAAAAATTTGTCATTTAGTTCTGCACAATGTGTAGCAAGACTGACTTAAAAAAATTATGTTTTTATGTTACTCTAATTAGTTAAAACAGGAACAGATGTATCAATAAGCATGGCTTGTCCATCAATGGCAGTCAACATCAACATAGCAAGGTTTGGCAGTGAACAAAGTCAACATAGCATGGCTTGATCTGATTTCATTTTTATTGTAATTTAATTTTGGCTTTATTCTTAGTTTGTAATTTGATTAGGTTTTAAAACTCAAATTAAATTGAAATTGTAAATTTATGATAATTATTTATTGTAATTATTTTTATTTCCTTTTTAAAATACATATTTCCTTTTTTTGATTTATTTTTAATAAATTGGACAAAATTAGGGTACTACAGCTGCCCCTATTTAATTATATTTTACTCGAAAAATATGAAAATATGAGTAATAATGGTATTCGTTTTCATGTTATCAAATAAAAGATAAATAAATATAAGGACCTAAATTTTGTCCAATAACAAACACATGTATTAAAGTGCATTTGAAATGTTTAAGTGAGAATGATGCAAAGTTTTTAGATGTGCAAAATAATCGTCTTCAGATCAATTACTGATGCGTAGATCGACAAAAATAAAGGTGATCGTAAATGAAGGTGATCGTCTTCGGATTAGTTACCGATGCGTAGATCGACATAAATGAAGGTGATCGTCTTCGGATTGGTTTCCGATGCATAGATCTATAGAAATGAAAGTAATTGTCTTCGGATTGGCTACCGATGCATGGATCTATAGAAATGAAAGTGATCGTCTTCGGGTTGGTTACCGATGCGTAGATCTATAGAAAAGTGATCGTCTTCGGATTGACTACCGATGCGTGGATCTATAGAAATGAAAGTGATCGTCTTCGGGTTGGTTACCGATGCGTGGACCTATAGAAATTAAAAATGATCGTCTTCGGATTGGTTACCGATGCGTAGATCTATAGAAATGAAAGTGATCGTCTTCAGATTGTTTATAGATGCGTAGATCGTAGTTGGTCCAATCTTGAAGGTAGATAAAGAGGATAAGTATATGATACTTGCAATTCAAACGATAAGGTATGAATGATTCATGCGTGTGTGATGCATTGAGTATAGGTAAAGTGTCAATGAAGATGCATGGATCATGTGAGTATGAGTAAATTATGTATGGTTTATGTGTCATGCATTAGAGATAAAATTTTGTTCTTTTATTTGATTCCCCGATCCTTATGCTTTTCTCTATCCCAAAATTCAATGGATGAATAGAGACAAATATTATTTCCACATGATGACTCTTCGTATCTATCGAATGACCGCTTTTTCGAAGTGTAGCAAAAATCCATTGTTTAAAATGACTACCCTTCTTATTATTCTTCACACACTCATATATCTTGAGAATCAAACAAGTTCCCGTGTATATATTTTCAAGTGTCAAAATATTTAAAATACTTTTATATTTTCACATATTTCAAATTCCAATATTTATTATTATAAAATAAAATTTTGGAACAATAGAACACTCAATAATGAAACTGGATTGGTATATAAAGAGTGTAATGTACAATATCGAATGACAATATTGGAAAATGTACATTCGTTACATTGAAAACAAAACAATTGGGGTAGAGGTTACAATGTGGGGACTATTATGTTTAACTTAGGTGGAGACATAACAAACGCTAGTCATTCTTGTAATTTAGAAATCCTAATAATCAGCTTCCAATAATAATTGCCCCAGTTTAAAATACTTGATTGATTTTTTTTTATCCCTAACTTTTGCATGGACTGCTCTTCCAAGTTTTCAATCCATCGGGATGCTCTAACTTTTTTGCCTAGGTCGCCTTTTCAGGTTTTCAACCTAGCGAGCCCATCATTTTTTTGTAAGCATAATATTTTTTGACTGCATCTGAATTTACTGGAAGTGGAAAATCATCTTCATCCATTTCTGCGAGTATTAGAGCTCCCCCAGAAAAAGCCTTTTTCACAACATATGGTCCTTCGTAATTCGGGGTCCATTTTCCTCGAGAGTCCTTTTTTATGGGCAATATTTTCTTTAACACCAAGTCCCTTTCTTGAAACACTCGAGGACGAACTTTTTTCTTGAATGCCTTTTTAAGTCTTTTTGGATATAGCTGACCGTGACATAGGGCTATCATTCTTTTTTCTTCTATGAGATTCAATTGGTCAAATCGTGATTGAACCCACTCAGCCTCCTCCATTTTTGTTTCCATCAAGACTCTGATCGAGGGAATTTCAACTTCAATGGGAAGTACCGCTTCCATTCCATACACCAATGAGAAAGGAGTTGCCCCTGTTGAGGTACGAACAGAGGTTCTATAGCCATGTAATGCAAAGGGAAGCATTTCATGCCAATCCTTATATGTCTCCACCATCTTTTGTATGATCTTCTTGATATTCTTATTTGCTGTTTCAACAGCTCCATTCATTTTTGGACGATATGGCGAAGAATTATGGTGCTGAATTTTGAAACTATCACACAACTCCTTCATCATTTTATTATTCAGATTGGTCGCATTGTCAGTGATTATCTTATTTGGTAAGCCATATCGACAAATCAATTCTCTTTTGATGAATTTGGCAACCACGCTTCTCGTCACATTGGCATAAGAAGCGGCTTCAACCCATTTTGTGAAATAATCAATAGCTACTAGGATAAACTGGTGAACATTGGAAGCTTTAGGCTCGATGAGTCCAATAACATCCATCCCCCACATTGAAAACGGCCATGGTGATGTTAAAACATTCAGAGAGGTGGGTGGTACATGTATTTTATCAGCATAAATTTGACATTTATGACATTTCTTTACGTAATTAAAGCAATCAGATTCCATAGTCAACCAATAATAGCCAGCTCTTAAGATTTTTCTTGCCATTGTGTGCCCATTTGCATGAGTTCCAAAAGAACCTTCGTGAACCTCTTGAATAATTTTCTCTGCTTCTGCTTGATCCACACATCTGAGGAGAACCATATCATGATTTCTCTTATAAAGCACATCACCATTTAAGAAGAAGTTCATTGACAGCCTTCTTAAAACCCTCTTGTCGTTTTCTGAAATACCTGATGGATATTCCCTATTCTTAACATAGGATTTGATATCATAAAACCATGGTTTGCTATCAAGCTCTTCTTCTATCGATAAGCAATATGCTGGCTTATCCTTTTGTTGAATCTTTATGACCGGCACATCCTGACCGACACTTATTTTGAACATTGATGACAATGTGGCCAGGGCATCAGCCAATTGGTTTTCTTCTCGAGGAATATGGTGAAAAGTGATATGCTCGAAGTGTTCTACCAATTCTTTGATATGGGTATGGTACATAATCAATTTGGAGTCTCGAGTTTCCCACTCTCCTTTTGTTTGATGGATGACCAAAGATGAGTCTCCATATACCTCAAGAACTTTTATCTTTGATTTAATGGCTGCTTGAATGCCCATGACACACGCCTCACATTCTGCAATATTGTTTGTGCAATCAAAACATAATCTAGCCGTAAATGGAGTGAATTGGTTCTCTAGGGAAATCAAAATGGCTCCAATCCCATGCCCCAATGCATTAGAAGCACCATCAAACACCAAAGTCCATTTTTCATTATCAGATGATTCGATCTTTTCAAATAAAGTCATGATACCTTCATCGGGGAACTCACACTGCATTGATTGATAATCTTCTACAGGTTGTTGGGCCAAATACTCCGCTGGGGCGCTTCCTTTGATAGCTTTTTGTGTAACGTATACCAGATCGTATTCTGATAACAACATCTGCCAACGGGCAATCCTTCCAGTAAGAGCAGGTTTCTCAAAGATGTATTTAATTGAGTCCATTTTAAACACCAACCAAGTTGTATGACATAACATGTATTGCCTCAACCGACGAGCGGCCCATGCTAATGCGCAACATGTTCGTTCAAGCAGTGAATATCTTGTTTCACAGTTGGTGAAATTTTTACTAAAATAATAAATAACATGTTTCTTCTTACCAGATTCATCATATTGCATAGCTGCTGTGCGGAATTGTTGGTTAGTCGGGGTAAAACCCGGTGGGTGAGAAGGAGTAGTTTGGTGTTCTTCATTTACAATCGGAGGATCCCCATCTGTATTCTCCTTCCTTGCCAAAGCTTGTATAGCTTCCAGAATTTGATCGACCTTTTCCTTCAGTTGGTTGACATCCGCTCTTATCACCTCTTGGTTTTGCTCGAGTTCATCCATGATCTTACAATTCGCGCGCGTTCGATAAGAGTGTCGGGGAATCAGCTTTATTGATTTTTTCTGTTTTTTTATATAAAAAAAGAATAAATAAATAAAATAAATTTTGTATGAATATTAAAATATGAATGTGATGGAAATGAAATCAATTAGTGAATTATGATAGTTGGATATTGGGGAATCATACGCCTTAGGTAATAGCAAGAACAAATTATTAGTGAAGAAAATATGAGGACTGGAAATCAAAATAGAAAATCCTTCATTGATAAGAGAAAGAGTACATCATATTTAAATTAAAAAAAAAACTACATTAACTGTGGGATTTCAATCTTCTCTTTTGATAGGACAACCAATCTTCTCCTCCAATTCTTCTACCAAATTTTTGCAATATTCGACGAACTTGTAGACTTTGACTGGAGTATTCAACGGATGCATTACCGCATCAATCTCTCTTAAATGCTTTGGAATTTTTAAGACTGCTTGATTAGCAAGCATTGCCAATTTTGAAAAGCAGTCTTTCCAATGTCTTCCTTTATCTTCCAGCTCTTTATAGATCTCTTGATTCTTTAATTGACCTAGCAACATCATAAATCGATCCTCCCAATATATGGTTTCGTCCTTTAGGTCACTATAGATCTTTTCTTGGTAATCAATGTAATTCTTCAGCTCACTAGAATTCTCCATTTCTATTCTTAGTGCGTCTTGATGTTTTGAGAGTAATTCTTCAATTTCTTCATTGTGTTGCCTCTCATTCCTTACTTGACTCTCATACTCAGCTACCATTTCTTTCAGTTGTTTCTTTAAATCTTCAAACTCTTTTTTTATCTTCTTCTCAGAGCTTGTTGATTTTGTCCACAACTGCTTCCACAAATAGGCCTCTTCGATAGCTGCATTCTTTTCTTGCTTTCGCACATCTAACTCTTCATTTGCACCTCTCAAACAATCTTGTATGTCAAGTTTATTTCCTTTTTCAACTTCCAACCTCTTGTTACTTCTTTCAATAAACTGACTTTTACAAGTGTTTTATGATCGTAAGTTCTCATTCTCTTGGGAGACTTTTTCCAACTTCGCTTCTAGCTCTTTTTTCTCCTCTTCGGACTTCAACAATAATGCTTTGAGTTCTTCTATCTCTTCATTGGTAGCAAGAGTAGGTTCAGATTTTCTTGATCACTCGAAGGTGTACTGTGGAAAGGAAACTTGATTTCTTGGACTCTATTTTTGAGTCATTGTCGGTAGGGTTCTTTTGTGCTGCAACTTCTGCATCCAAGTACTTTTCCTTTTCTAATAACCTTTTCCCAAGCTCGACTTATCCTTCGCAACATCGGTGGGTCTACCATACCCGTATTGTGCAAAATAAAAGCTTCCAACAACTTATCATCTGGTTTTTCCAACATAGGGTAGCCAAGCTGTCTCAAAGCTACCGCCGGATTGTAATTAATACATCCTTTGGTTCCCATGAGAGGCACATTTGGGAAATCTCCGCATTGACATATTACTTCCTCCATCCCTTGTTCTCTATGATACCATGAAATTGTGTCCCCGGTAAGGCTAGCTATACTCTGAGCCCATTCACGATTATATTTAATTCCAGCATGATACCCTCTTTTAAACATATGAGACATGAACCAAGTATAAAGCACTGGAGCACAACACAAAATTGTTCCCCCTTTCTTCTCATGCCGCATATGTAGAGAGTAGTAGACGTCAGCAAGAATCGCGAGAACTGGATTTTGATTATATTTGTTAAAAGCTAAGAAGACATTGATGGCAGCAAAATCTACAAAATTATCAAGGTTTGGGAATAAAACAATGCCATAGATAATCAAAGCCAAAACATCTATAAAACTACTCCATTCTTTTTTAGCGGCTAAATAATGGCACTTTTGTTCTAGATATTCTCTTGAAAAGCCATGAACGACTCCTTTTTCCTCTTTTGTACTGGCCAAGTCTCTTATGTTGATTTTCAAAACTTCAGATATTGCATCCAATTTTGGTGGTTGCCCAGTATATCGATAAGGATTTCCTTTCTCTAAGGGGTAACCCAATATTCGTTCAAATTCCTCTAATGTCGGGGCCAACTGAAAGTCTTGAAAGGTGAAACATCTTAAGAGAGGGTCGTAATACTGAGCCAAAGCCGTGAGGGCCCCTGTTTGCACATTTACTGCCAAGAGGTTTAGGATCTTCCCATATTTGAGAAAGAAACTATCACGTTGTATAGTTTTCATTTGATTGTCGATGTCTCTTAAACTTTTCAAATCAGGTTGTTTGAACTTTAAAAGTAAAGTTTTTCTTTTTTCTGATCCCATTGTCTACTTTAATTTAACACGAGACTAAGATTCTTATGATTCCCCAACAATCCTGAAAATTGATGCAAAATGCAAATTTATTTTCAAAAGAAACAATGTCATGAAATATGAATGCAATTAGGTAGAATGACAGTTGTGAATACATAACATTTTGAATGAATATATGAGGTATTTTTACTTATATAAATATTCTTATGATGAAATGGTCTATCGGCTTATGCAGTGAAAATCTCACAAGGGTGGCTCTATAGTTCTAAACACGGTTCCTAGAGCCAATAATCTTATTTTGGAATATTGTCAACAATAATAGGTAAACTATTTGGAGTGACAATGCCCTCAATAAGATCAAACTCTAGGTGAGATTTTCATGCTAACCAAACAGGATGTACATCCAGAAGGCTACCACTACACAACCTCGAAACTAAACTTAAGTTTTGTTCAAACCCGGGGTGTAAGGTTCCACTCATAAGTGTGTGTCTTAGTAAAAGTGTAGGGTGTGGAATAAGTATAATTTAATAACTCCATGACGATAATAAAACATATATACATAATAAATAAATAAATAGATTAATAAATAAATAAATGAATAAATAAATAAATAAATAAGAATAATCAACAAGCTTAAAAAAATATTATAATGCCAACTAATACTTATTAAGAAATAATAAGCGCATAAAATAAAAGAAAATAAAAAACAAACAAAAATAAAAATAAAAACAAAAAGTTAAAAATTATGCACAATTAATTTATTAGGCCTGACTCTCTAAAATGTCCCCAGTGGAGTCGCCAGCTGTCGCGGCCTAAAATTTCGAGTGTTTCTCGAATTCAATGGAGTCGCCACCAAAATTTATTTTAAAATAGGGAAAATATTGGGAAACCCTTAAAAAAAAAATGGTATTTGAAACCAAATTTGAGTTCGGGAGTCGATTATGCGTAGGGAATGTATTAGCACCCTACGACATCCGTTAAAAACGGTTACCTATAATTAATTGTGCAAAATTAATTTTAACTTAAGTATATTTATTTTTCTTTATTATTAAATATGAATAACAATCATTACTATATTTAAAATATGATTTCGAAATAAATATGTACTTAACAAATAAAGGATAAAAAAAATAAATTTTTATTTATGTGTTTGACAAGAATGTGATCTTGCTCCTACGTATCTTCCGGTGCGATGGAGAAATCAAAGCTACGTAGTTCTTGGTTAAAAAAGTGCGAATGTGTTTAGTGTTTTTTTTTAAAGAAAATTTGTTTTGTGATAAAAAATATTTTAAGAAAATAAAAGAGTTTGATTTAAATAAATATTTTAAAAATACGAGTTTTAAAACGATCAAGTTGTACAACTTGTATCTCAAAACTCAAGGAGTAAAGAAGATGTCACATCTAATTTAATTCTCCTAAATTTTTATATTACCGATTTTTAAATTGAGTTTCAAAACCACCAAATAGTACAACTTGTGTTTTAACAACTCAAAGATAAAAACAGTCACATCTAAATAATCAAATTTTAAAAAAATAATAAAAAAAAAGGTTGATTTTATATTTATTTATTTATCAAAATAAATTTTACAATTATCAAGTAGTATAAAATTGTGTTCTATTACTCATGGATTAAAGGATTTCATATATAATTAACCTTTAATACTTTGTTTATGAATCTTAATTTATTAACTCATCTAAGAAGATGAGTTTTAGAACCGCCAAGTTGTCGCAACTTGTGTCCTAATAACTCAAGGATAAAAAAAAAATCACATTTAATTAAATAAATTTATAAGTTTTTTATATTAATTTATTTTTTAAAAAAATAAATAATAATAATGAATACAATAAAATAAAAAGAAGGTTTTAGAACTATCAAGTATAACCACTCTTGTCCTAAATAAAAAAATGTCGGATCTAAATAATATTCCAAAAAACTATTTTAAAATTTCAATTTTTAAAATTTGAGTTTCAAAACCACAAAGTAGTACAACTTGTATCTCAACAACTCTAAAATAAATAAAAAAAACATGTAATTAATCAAATTTTAAAAAAAATTGGTTTTATATTAATTTGTTAAAAAAACAGAATTCTATAATTTATATCATGTATGAAACTATAGTTATACATATCCTGAACTAAATATGTTCTATAACGTTATGACTTAAAAAAAAATTTGAAATGCAAGCTGTAAGCCTTGTGAACAGCCTGGCCTTGCGTTAAAGCCTAGTGAACAGTGTGGCCTTGCGTTAAAAGAAAGCTGTACTCGAATTGTGAAAGAATATCTTCACGAAGTAATAGAATGAACCTACTTGCCTAGCTTTGTTTTGTGATACCTTTACTTATGTTGACATAAAAATGCAAGGGTGCTTCAGCCTTTCAATTTTAAACAAAGGAAAAAGGAAGATATCCTTTTTAACCATAACTCCAATAGTTTTCAAGAGCAATCAACAAGTAAATGACAACCTTATTTTTAAGGGTGAAGTTAAGATTTCAGCAAGCAAACAACATAATGGAGGTGCCATATTAAAGAACGAGACAACGTAAAAGACATGACTCAATGTATACCGGCGGAAAAGACGACGACGATAATGTAGCGGTGGTCAGTTTTCCGGCAACGGTACTATCGGAGGTTTGAATTTTTAGTCTTATCTTTTTACTATTAACCTTACATTTATATGAAACTAGAGCTATTATAATGTAAAAGGAAGATAAAAGAAACTCTTCTTCTTGTTTGTTTGCTTTTGCTACCACTATGGTTTCTTCTTTTTCTATTTTGGTATTTTTACGTGTGTTCGGTATTCCCTCCCTCTTTTTTTGTATGTGTGTCTTTTTGTAGAGTTAATCTCCGATCTCCCTTATGAACAAAATGGGGATGTATTTATAGAGTTTTTTATTTGTTTAGTTGCTTTCTTTGCCTGCCTTGATCCTTCTCTATCAATGCCCCATTTGATGTTTCGTTCTATTTGCTCATCATCTGCATTTTTGATGCCTTCATATTTTTAGATTATTTGTTTTGATATGTTCATTGCTAAGCTTTTATTTGTCTTTTAGCTTCTTCTTTTTTAACTCAAAAATTTGTCATTTAGTTCTGCACAATGTGTAGCAAGACTGACTTAAAAAAATTATGTTTTTATGTTACTCTAATTAGTTAAAACAGGAACAGATGTATCAATAAGCATGGCTTGTGCATCAATGGCAATCAACATCAACATAGCAAGGTTTGGCAGTGAACAAAGTCAACATAGCATTGCTTGATCTGATTTCATTTTTATTGTAATTTAATTTTGGCTTTATTCTTAGTTTGTAATTTGATTTGGTTTTAAAACTCTAATTAAATTGAAATTGTAAATTTATGATAATTATTTATTGTAATTATTTTTATTTCCTTTTTAAAATACATATTTCCTTTTTTTGATTTATTTTTAATAAATTGGACAAAATTAGGGTACTACAATTACTTTTTGAACATTTTCGTTATCAACCACTCCATCCTTATTTACACGAGCTTTCATCCACAAAATATGACGACCCAACGGTTGATCAGATTGGGTGTCTTGTAGCTATTCGTTAAGATCATAAACAAAATATTAGTTAGAAACTATAGTTTTTAATATAATGTACCACATTATATAAAAGTGATATTTAATTACTTACAAGTTTTTGCTCTAGACGTGCATATCACATACGTGATTTTTTGTATGGGTGCGTCGGATTTTTTGCCCTCTCGCGATTTGCCTTACTTATATTCTATATAAAAAAAAATAACAATCATGTAAAAATTTAAAATACGCTATGAATATGAATAATAAAACACAAATGCAAATATATTAATCACTTACCACAAACGCGGGGTCAGAACGTTTTACTACAAATGTGCTCCATTCTTCATTTGATATATAATGTTTATATATTTTTGGAGCTTCAGCATTCATATTTCCTTCACGATCTTTTAGATAGAAATTTGAGAGGTGAGATCTAAAACCCCGGTGTATTTTCCTAGCAACTCTCAACACGTAATTCTTTCTCATCTCGTCAACAACAAAAGCAGTCTGCAAACGAAATAAAGATATAATTTGAGTAAAGTATTTCGATGGAAAAAATTATAAATGACAAAAAAGTGGATCAAAAAAGTTACTTGTATATCATTCCACAGTATATCTTTCGCATCTTTCAACGCCTTATTTCTCCAATCGTCAATTGTGATGGGAATATTATGACGAACAACAGCCTCAATGTAACTTACAAACATGGAGCTGTTGGGGTCAATTGGGTGACCACTCTCATTCCATCCAACCTAATAAACTCATATAGTAAGTACATGCTTTCAAAAAAGATAAAAAATAAACAGAAAACAGAGTATAGTATACCTCAAATTTAATGTCAATGCTCCTTGCTTTTATGACATTTTGCATGATGGTTGCATCACGTTTGACTGCATTTTCGTAAGTCTTAGTGTTGACAACTTCCTCATTTTGACAATCTAAATCCTTGTTGGTATTCATTTATCTACAACAAGTTCAACAAGTTCAACATGCAGTAGTCTAAGTACGTATCAGTATAAGTTCAACATGCATTTTAGTGATAACAAAAACGTTAATAACATCAATGCCTAAATAGTGAGAAGAAATATGTAGGGTTCGTAGGAGAAGGAACACGTGGGGTTCGTAGGAGAAATGCGCAGAAATACGGTTCGCAAAAATACGTAATAAGAGTTACGTATTCCAATGAGAAAAGATGGTTCGTAATAGAAGAGATGATCGTAGATGGAAATATGATTCCCAATAAAATAGATGATCGTGAAATTATGGTTTGCAATGAAATTAGAAGAGTAATTTTAAAATTAAGTACAAAAATTATTTAAAGTTATTGAAAATTTTGGAGTGGCAGTGGTCACCATATATCACAAACTATGCCAATGCATATCTCTCTTGTATGAATGTTCTCCTTCTATCTTGGGGTTCTCTCTTTCTCCCTTTCAACCTTGCAGTGAAGAGCTCACAACCACTTGTCCATCGAAATCTCACTTTCATTTTCATCCAATGCGAAAGTTTTGTGTTATGAACAACAACCAACTTTTAACCAAAACTACCCTGTTTGTTTTCTGCTTCGACTTCCAACACTAGTATGAAGTCGAGTGATTATCATATTGTTGGTATTAATATGTTTTCTTATTTTTACTTGTGTTTTTTCTTAAGTTTAAATGATTTTTAGTTTGCACTCACTGAATTAGATGTTAATTTTCGAAAATGCTTAGTTTTTTTAAATAGTAACATTAGAGTGAGTTTGACTAATTTTCAGAACTCATATCAATTCATATTTTCACAAGTTAAAGAAATTATCTGTAATTGAATAGATTTAAAGAAATTATTTTATTGGTATTGATTTCTAAATGTTGTTGAATATAGATATATGTGTTGCTTTTAAAACCTGTATGGGGTGTGTTCTAAGACATTATGTTTCACTATGTATTTTTTTTTATCGATTTATATGTGATTGATTTTTGTAAATATGCAACTTTTTTTTGTATTGATAAGTTTTTTATTTAATTTTTATTTTTTGTAAATATTTTTATTTTAGTTTTAGTCTTTATTATTTTGTTTGAGTTCATGCAAAATTATTTTTTTATTTTTTGAAATTGATCCTTGAAATTCTTTATATCGTTAATAATCGATATATAGACTATAGTCAAATATTAAATAAAGTGTGAGAATTCATTATAATAAACATTAATTTTATAAGGATCAAAATAAAAGAACGAAGATAAAAAACTAATAAAAATATATATAGATCAAAATTAAATAAAAAATATATACATTGAATAAAACTAAAATCAATCATATATTTAAATATTATTTATTCAATCTAATGAATTGTGATGCTTCCCAAAAAAAAACACATTGCCTTAATGCTCGTCATTCCAAAAAAAAAAAAAAACAAAAAATGACAATGTCTTACTCTTAAGTGCTTACACTTAATAGCTCAATCTGAATAAAAAATTGTGCTTGCAAGATTCTACTTTGATTAAGGTGGGGAAAGTTTACGGGTGAACACTAGATTACAAACTCTTGCTTTTCCAATTCATTTCTTCCTATTTTTTCCTATTTCTCCTACTCAAAAATATCACCAAAATCACTATATTCACTTTTATTAAACTTTGAAATTAGAATGCTCAACAGAATATTTAGAGCTCATTAAATTAAATTTTTTTTTGAAACTTGAACAGAAAAGTCACCTACTAAAAAGAACATCAATATAATAGCAATAAAAATATTACAATTAAAAAAGTCTTTTTAGTAACATTAAAGAACTAAAATTATTAAATTATATTTAATGATAGAGACCTAACAATAAAAGAGCACCTCCACAACAGTGGATATAACAAACTGACTTATAGATACAACAAAATTATTAATAAAAATTATTAAAATATATATGAAGCTTAGTGGTAAGAAAAACATACTTAAATTTCAGTCAAACAAAAATGTTTGCTACACAACCATCTACATGGGAACCCATATTCCCATCTTCTCTCTGTTGCAACGCTATTGCTATTGTAATTAGACACTAAAATATCTTCCATATATCCTTCAACGACTAGTCTTCTATCAATTTAGCATCACAACTTTTAATATGCTTTTTATAACATGCTCATAAAACATTTACCCAGTTTCATCTAGACCATATCCAATAAACATACACTACTAACTATTTTCATCCACTTTAGATATCTCATCTTTAGGAGTATGTACAAATGTTTTACATTTGAAAGTACGTATATGATAGTAAGAAATATTCTTATGTGATCAAATTATCAATATTGATACTTCATATTGCAAGGACACACATGATGAAAGGTTAAGGACATGCACAATTATGTTCAATAATTCACTCTAAAATGATAATGGAATTTTTTCCTGTGATCACAAACACTTAACTCTTTCTGTCGATACCCTACTCACCCTTTTAACAAGACCACTCAACTATTGATAATTCTAATGTTTAATTTTTCTCTCTTTACAATAACCATCAATTAGTCTTAAATATTCATCTATGTTACACATTTGTGTGCACTTTAACTTGTTATTTTCACACTTAATCGAGGTCTTAAATTTCTTGAACAAACTCCAAATACCATTTTTACTCTTCAATGTGTTAACCCAAATCATTCTTGAATGGTCCTCAATAATGGTAAGAAAGTATGCACTGCCCCAAGTGTTATTGTGTTCAAAGGACCACATTGATGAGAATGCACCATATCAAGAATTTTTTGTCTTCTAGGTGAATGAATCTTAAAAGAAACCTTGTTGTTCTTTTCAACAAAACATTGATCATGTTTCTTCATGTGTTTATTTCTCATGTCAAATAACACATCTTGTTTAGCTAGCTAAAACATAACTTTCTCACTCATGTGACATAACCTCTTATGACATAACCAAACTGTTTCATTTGGTTCAATTGCATGAATATTTTTAATTATTTTTGCATGTGTCTCGTAAAGGGTAGAACATTTCGAACCTCTATCAACAATCATAGAACCCTTGGTGAGTTTTCAAGTGTTTTGCGAGAATTGATTATTATGGCCTTCAACATGTAGCTTAGCAACTGAAAGTTAATTCAATCGAATGTTTATAACATACTTCACATACTTGAGAGTTACCCGACTGCCATTAGACATCTCCAAATCCACATCACCAAGGCCAACCCACTTTAGCGCACATTAATTAGTCAACTTCACATCACCAAATTCACCTAGAGTATAAGAGCATAAAATATATCTCCTAGAAGTGACATAAACGGAAATATCATTATCAATCACACAATTAGATCCATTATCAATGATATTAACAATATTAAGCTTTTCAATAAGAAACAAGTCATCATATGTCAAATTATAACGGTTTTCTTTCCTTTATCTTTGTCCTGATTCTCTTTTTTCAAAGCCAACAATTCTTTTAATAAGTCTCTTTTTACTTTAGTTGTAGCATTTAACAACTTCGTACCTATTTTTGAAACTACTTCTACTTTGGCCTCTATTGCTTGAATATAGATGATTGCTTCTTCTCCTTTATTCGGAAACCATTAATACATATGAAGGTGAAGAAGAAACATGAGAAAATCCACATATCTTACATAGCAAAATAAATAAATTCACTATGCAAAATAATAATTACAACCAAAAATTTTCTTAATAACACTAAAGAACCAAAATCATCATCCAATGGAGGAAACCAAACAATAACATAAGATCTCCTTTAAATGAGGGTATGACAAAATAACTCAAAGACCACAAAATTATTAATAAAAATTATTAAAATATCAAGATGAACGGTAGAAACAACGTACTATAAATGTAACCAAAATAAAAAATTAAAAATAAAACATTTGTTGCACAACCATCCATCATCGAGAACCAATTTTTCTCATTCAAAACGCTCATGCTATTGTCCTCACAACGCTCATGTTTTTCACGCATGCTACTATGTCTATAGCACACAAAGGCCACCTTGCTTTTATAATAGGCTAAAATGCAGTTTTATCTTCCCATTTTAAGACCTCTTAATTTTTTTTCTGCAATTTTGTTCATCCTATATTTGAAATTTGTAAATTTAGTCTTCTTTCTTAAATTGAGTTTCAAATCGGTGATTTGATAATTATTTAATCGATGTGTACATGATATGGAAAATTATGGGATGTTAAATTTAAATTAAAAAAACAACTTTAAAAATTTCTGAAGATTAAAAAATTCCTAAATATTAAATAAAATAAATTCAATTGTTTATGAAATTATTTATTTTGTTTAAAGAGTTCTTAAAAAAATCTAAAATCCCAAAAAAAAACTTTTTACTTTTCTTTTACACAAATTATCAATAAATTATGGCATTAGCACATGATTTTTTTTTAAGAAATAAAAAGTAAAGAACTTTTTTTATGACTTTTTTTATTTTTTTATTTAGAATTTTTTAAAACAAAAAAGTAATTTAAAAATAAATTCAGAAATTTTTAAAGATTTTTTTTAAAATTTTTCTTTTTTGTTTCCAAAAATCATTTAAGTGGTTTTATTTAATTAAAATTTCATGTCTATTTATAATGTATTAAAACGAATTCCTAATTTGGTTTGTTGGCAATTCTTCTTTTGGCATATCATGTATTACTACCTCAAGTGTCACACTTATATAATTATATTCTTGCGTGGTATAATTGTACAAAATACACATTATAAATGCAATATTTTATCAGTTACACAACCCTAAATACGAAATCATTTTTCTTTACATTACATTTGTCATTGACTCGTAATTTATCCATCTAAGACCATCATTGTTTCACATATCTCACACTAAATATTATGAAAAATACGAGATTGTTTAATTCTATGTTATTTGTTCGATTGAGTCAAACCTTATGTTTTAATCATTTTCTTTCTTCTTTAATTTACTTTTATTTCTTCTACTTTTTATCTTTTCTCATCTATCTCTTTAACTTCTATTCTAATATTTAAGTAATTTTTCACTAATATTTGTCTCTTATATTTTACTCTATTTTCATTGTTTAATCTTGATATTTTTTATCATTG
>JBBPBR010000001.1:42728177-42760389 GCA_037974775.1 Cicer pinnatifidum | reverse complement strand
TTTTTTTTTATTAATTTTTCAATTTGTATTAAAAATTTATATTATATAAATTATATATATAAAATTTTACATAAATTTAAATTATTTGATATATTATTGTTAACTATTTTAATAACAAAAAAAAAATTAATCTATTTTAATATTAGTTATAAGCTATTTTTTGAAGAATTCATGGAAATAATTTCAAAACAAGTTGTGAATAGATAATAAATTATTTTGATAAACTCTTTGAAACTGACTCGGGAATATAAACAATAATCCAAAGAGATCCTTTATCTATTCACCAACTTATATATGCTTTCTCTTAAAAACATGCTAAATGGTAGTTGTGTCACGATCTTGAGGTTGTGGACAGACAAAATTGAAGGTAGACCTTCTTCATGTCAAACTCTATATGATTACAAGTTCCTAATTTTCAAAAAGTTGCTTTGTACATTTTCCATTTTTCTTTTGATTACCATCTTCTATGGTCTTTCTTCTTGGGCTTTATTTTGGGCTCCACATTCCACTCATTGCATGATGTAGATTCCTAAGTGACAATAGTTTTAAAACTTATCATGATTGTTGCTCACAACTTATCTTTGAACTAGTTACAAGTGTTTCAAACTAGAACATTTACCTTAATCATTTGAGAATTTAGGTTCATGAATTTTGAATAGTTACAATGAACAAAGTTTGCATAACTTATGTACAAAGACAATCCAGTGTGTGAAGATGGTATCTATGTTCATCCTCAGGCATCAGAATACAACTCAGAATCATTGACAGATCTCCCTTTCCTTTCTTTATGTTAGTTTTTGTTTTAAAATCAGATTCTGCATGTTTGTAATGATATTTCCTATGCTAATCCTTGATTATCATGTGTTGTTTTAATGTACTGTGACTTCAGGTTCTTAAATTTTCAGCATCAGTATACAGAAGTAAATGAGAAATTCCCTGGTTATCGCCTTTTCCATAACCACATGCTTCATTGTTTTTGTGATATCAAAGATTTTCATCTCAATCCTACTCTACAAAAGATGGAGAAGAAAGCATGCGATTCATGAAGGTTATACAGGTATGTGCAAGCAAGAATGAGTTCTCCAACTTTTGTTCTTACACAGTCCAACTTGATTCTAGAGGTGTAGAATCGATTTTGATATATTGGATTTTTCTCAAGTAGAATTAATTTTACATCCAGAATTTATTCAAACTTGAAGTTAGAATATGTAGTTTTTGCCTCTGGAACTTATTTTTAGCTTGAAAATTATAATTCATCTAACTTTTTAATTTTTAATTAATGTATACAAGCATAAATTATTTTACCTTCAACTCACTTTTAGCCATAATCAATTTTACATAATCATTTCATTTAAAATGAACTTTTGACACTGCAGAATCAAATACATATACTAAGACATAGTAACATAAACTGATTGATGATACAGGAGGGAAGATGGTGATATTTAGGTCTTCAATCCTTAAATCTTTAACATCTGATACGCTGTTAAAGAAGACACAGAAACTGAACAACAAGGACATCATCGGTTCCGGTGGTTATGGTGTCGTTTATGAACTAAAACTCAATGATTCCGCGGCCTTCGCTGTGAAAAGGCTGAACCGTGGAACCGCAGAGAGAGACAACGGTTTTGAGAGAGAGTTAGAGGCAATGGCAGACATAAAACATCGAAACATTGTGCCCCTACATGGATATTACACTGCACCACACTACAATCTTCTCATATATGAATTAATGCCTAATGGAAGTCTGGATTCCCTTTTGCATGGTATGTATTTTTCAGTTTCTAACATTATTCATTTTATGATTTCTTGGTAGGACTCCAAAGAGTAGGAAATGGAAGGAAATCATGAAACACTAACAAAATAACTAAACATTACATAAATTATTCCATGACACTTAGATATTTCATAGACTAATTTAACAGCATTTAGTCCCTACACAATTATATTGCTAAAAAATTGTCTCTGAGATGACCTAAATTTCATAGGAAAAAGTTCTCAGTGACATGATATTGATGTGAGATCAACATGTATTAGTCACATATTCAATTAATATGTCACGTTATAGTTTCCAATGGTAAATATTTGTAGTGAAACTATTTTGATCGACACTTAACAATTTCAAAGGTTATATTTATCCATTTGTAAAATTCAATGATTAATTTGACTCACACTTACAATTTAGTTATTGACCAATTTGCAAAATTCAAGAACTAATTTTTCAATTCACTGGTTTTAGTTATTGACTTGGCTTTTATTATTCGGTGAATCACCATTTCCACAACATCTGATTCATTGATAGAAACAAAAGCTTCTTGTTATGTTCAACATTCCTTTAATTTCTTAATCATAATTGAACTGTTTTTTCTAATAGTAAAGGTGAAAGTAATGCAGGGAGATCAATGAACAAGAAGGTTTTGGACTGGCCGACAAGACACAAAATAGCTGTAGGTGCAGCTAGAGGAATATCATATCTTCACCATGATTGTATCCCTCACATTATCCACAGAGATATAAAATCAAGTAACATATTGTTGGATCAAAATATGGAAGCACGGGTTTCGGATTTCGGATTAGCCACATTGATGGAACCAAACAAAACTCATGTTTCAACCATTGTTGCTGGAACTTTTGGATACTTGGCTCCTGGTATAAATACAATCCGGCTTAACATAGTTTTTCCCTTTCACGATACTTGTGTGTTAAATTGATAATTGTTTGTATGCAGAGTATTTTGATACAGGAAGAGCAACAGTGAAAGGGGATGTTTACAGTTTTGGAGTTGTGTTACTGGAGCTTTTAACAGGAAAGAAACCTAGTGATGAAACATTTATGGAAGAGGGAACCAAGCTTGTCACATGGGTGAGATAGGATTTCTTAGATATTATAGTTTTCTTCGATTATTGTGGTTGAACCTAACTCAAATTACAAAACTAACTTGTAAGGTGAGGTGACAGATATCTCTTACTTATATATACATTTTCTAGTCATATCACATCCAATGTTGAAGTTTTAACACACCTAAGACTAGACATCTAGAATGTGTTGCGAGTGGTCTAATAGTGAGTAACCCAACAAATCATAGTTAGATTCTAATACTATCTTAAAATTTGGGTCGAGTTTAACTCAATCCCACAAAATCAACTTGTAAAAGAAGGGGTGTCTCTTACTTATAAACATCTTTTTTAGTCATACCAAGTTTAATCAATTAAACAACTTAACTCAGCTTTTAATTCAACTATCTTATTTACTTTCAACTTCAGCATTGTGAAATTGCTTTCATAAAGATATGGTTAAAAATCACCAGAACAAAACATATCATTCTATTAAATTTAAAGAGGAGAAATTATGTGAACATCAAAATCACCAAAACTAGAAAGAATAAAACAACTTTGAAACACCATATCGAACCAGCCAGATCAACCAGCTGAACCAGGTACCGGCCAGCTTACTAGTTGGTTTGATCTTAATTACATTGCAGTTTGGTTGAACTGTGTTTGGTTCAACCGGTTTTCATTTTTTTTTTTTATATTTTTAATTTATTTTATTTTTATAACACTTATTTATTTGTTATTTAGTTGAACGATTAAACCAATTGAACCATGATTCAGGAGGTCTCACTGGATCGATCTTCGATCATGCTTTGAAACATCTACTTCAAATGAGTTGGGAATAAATTTGGAGCAGAACATAACCCATTTTTGTTGCTTTTATGCATACCTTAATTTTCCAAGCGTAATAAAATGCATCCCATTGACAAATAATATGGAACAATATTGTGATTTTTATAGCAGTTACCAGCCATTTAAAATAGGACAAGATTTTCTAGCTCAAAACTTAAGATTACTAAAATTCTAGATACAACTTTGAAACGAGGAATTATTTTCTTGACAATCATTCTGTTATTAATGGATCAGGTGAAAACTGTTCTTCGAGAGAAGAAGGAGGACTTTGTTCTTGATAGTAGATTAGAGTCATGTCCAAGGCAAGAGGTCAACAAGGTGTTCAACATTGCAATGATGTGTCTTGAGCTAGATCCTTTGAAGAGACCAACCATGGCTGAGGTTGTCAACTTGCTTGAGAAAACAAAAATAGATAAACTTGTTATTGTTACATCATCCTGATGTTCATTCAGAATCCCTCATCTAAAGCTTCTGGAAAACCGGCTGCAGCAGAGCAAGAACAAAAACTAATGTTTGGAAAGGCCATCGTCAACTCAACATCAACAAAAGCCTTTTTCCTCCTAAGTGAAGGAAACATGCTCAAGAGGAGAAAAACTAAAAACAGAAAAAACTAAACTAATGTAAAGTACAATATGAGGGGATTTTGAGATACAAGAGGAGTTTCCCCTGCAGACCAGTTTCAACAAATTTTCCTTTTTTTTTTGTAAAGAGACACAGAAATTAATATGCACTTTGACTTTACTACATTACAATTAACCAAGTTGAATATGCTAGGTTTAGAAAATGGCAAAAATAGATGTTGTTTTGGTCTGCAACGAATGTGCATACTACTGAGAGATCAACTTCTTAAATGGATGTCAGTAACTACTATGGATTGGTCTATTCATTTGCATCCGGAGGATACCTTTGTTTACCAAGAAACAATATATCCAAATAGGTCAACTACGCATTCAAAATTGTATATTATTGGCCAAACAAATCAAATACTTTAGATCTTAGAAAATAAATACTGGAACAAAGTTTAGATTACTAGAAAATAAATACTAGAACTAAGTGACAGCTTGCAGTTATACATAAGGTATACATATACCTTGGTTGACCATAGAGCTTGATTACAGACATATATACCAGAAGAAAACAGGCCTTTTTTACTTGAGTACTTTTGACAAGCTTTCAGCCACTGAAGATTTCAAAGAGGGAGAAACAGGACTATCTCCAAGGAATACATCAAAAAGAGCATAACTCACATTTGAAGATTCGATTGTAGCATCCGCAGTAGATGGAACTCCCTCTGATGAGACAGAAACCTGAAATTGCAAAACGTATTAGTTCGAACCATTTTTGCGAGATAGCGAAAAATCTCAACAAACTAATTCTGCAAATATAAGTAAGAAAGAAAAAAAAACTTACAAGCAACTTGGTAGGGTTCAACCAAGTCAAAAAAATGAAAGTTCCTTTCTTAAGGGGGCGATCTTGAAAAACCTTACGGAAAGTGTTCAAAGCAGTTTCATCTGCAGTTGTTGGATTGGCGATTCTCGGTGATATAGCATCACTTAAAGCGTCCCAGAAAGTTTTACCATCAACATCTCTAACGAGAATAATTTGCAATAATTTCTCCAGGGGAGCTGCAATTGAAAAACAGCATTTGCTTATCAACTTATTTTCTAAATGTATCTGTAAAAATAATGACGCAAGAGCACTGTCAAAAGGAATAAATGAATATAAAGTTGTTACATTGGAAAATGGTCTTGAACAAGGAAGAGTTCCCTTGAATCACATCTTTTGATTGTCCTTTCCAAGCATTCAACTCACTTATAATAGACTGGTTTAGATACAGTCCTGCAGCATATACCTTGACGCCAATAATCGCAAAAACTTTTTCTCTGTATCCTGAAATAGGTGTTAATATCAATCAAAGCTTATAACATTGAAAATAATTACGAGCCAAAAAAGATCATTATAATTATAAGCAAATGTTTTCAAGTTCATAGTTGTATTAAGTTTGATTGCTAAACACATCTATTTAGATATGTAACGATATGTTTAGTGCCTCTAAGTCTAATATCTTGTGCATCAAATGGATCCTAAGCGTCTTACTCCTTTGTTCGTACTAAAAAAATCAACATAAGGGAACAACTGTCCTAAGGGGACTTGCTAAGGAATAAAAAAAGAAATAAAAGAAGTCTTATGTGAAGTATAACTTTCTTTTTTAAATTTCAAAGTACTAAATGCATCACTTCCAAAATTATATTACAACATTTAGTTTGTTAACAAGAGGGCACTTGTTAGCATTTACCTTAACAAAAAAGTAGTCATATTTAGTGAACCAAAATATAATAAAATTTCATTAATCTCACCTTATTTAATGCTATTATTCTCAAAATATTATTCAATGTAACAAGTTATCATACAAAATTAAATGAAAAGAAAGGGTAGTTTAGGAAATGTAGTTAGTTGTTTTAGTACATAAAGAAAATTAAATGAAGATAAGCAATTTAGGGACAAGATCATGGTCGGTTAAAATGCCACAATCAGTAATCTCAGCAAGAGTTTGAAAGGATCATACTTAAAGGTTTGTCATGTTAATCTTTTTTCACATGTCCACAGATTATGTTATACTACAACAACTAACCAGCTCCGTACAACGTTAATGAGTCTGAGCAACCCGGGAAACTCAAATATGTATGAAATTTCACAGTTGTTGCTGGTTCTTCGATGTATTCAGCATTTACAGCTGCAGTATTCAATCATAACCAAATAGATGTTAATTTTTATTATTATTAGTTAACAAGAAAACAGACTAAAATAAAAAGAATTTTGTTATAGATGATCACTCAGCTCTGGAAAGAAATAAGAAACCTATCTACAAGACTACAACTTAGCAAACGTGACAGTCTTCTAGTTAACATTGAGCATTTGGACATATTTGGATTTTCTTATTTGAGTTTATTTATTTGCATAAGAACTTGTGAGATTGTCTCAGAGATCTTATGGAAACAGTTTACGATGTCCATAAGTTGTTTTTCAGCTTATTAAGCTTTCTCGGATAGCTAATGAAAACAGCTTATAGCTTATATGAAAATAGTTTGATATAATTTTATCTTTTGTTATAGAAAATAGCCTATATATAAGCACTTTATGATGAGCTCTTATAAGCGCTTAATTACGTTGTTTATCCAAACAAGGCTTTAGCAGTAGGGGAAAGTGACATTAAGTTACAAGTAACATATTGGTTAATTGAGGCTGATCTTGGTCATTTAATCAAGACCTATGATGCTTCAAACCATGGTTTTAAATAGCGATTGTAGTCGCAGTTGCGATTCCTCTGTGAATCTTTATATTGCAGGCAAATGCAGGAGAATGCAACTGATGAGGCCTAAATTGCATTTGTGATGCCGTTTCAGAAACTTCAAAATCTAAGGATTGCGAACCACAACTAAAAACCATGTTTCAGACTCCTTTAAACATCTTGCAATTACGTTGAAAGTGAACCAAATATTGCTATTATACCCTCTATGTCTAAGTTAAATATGATGCTGTCAAGGCACATTACATGAAACAAATTTAATTTGTTTGCAATGTCATCAAAAGATATATATATATATATATATATATAAACAATATTCCTTCCCTAACAGTTAGGTACCAAACATTTTCTACTTGTTTTACTTTTTGTTCACCAAAATGAGGGGTGCAATATAAAATGAGAAATATAGGTATATTGTTTTAGGAATCTAAAAAAGCTTCCAGATTTGCAAAAAAGTATATAGCACCAATTGGTCTCTAATTTTCCCAAACTATACAACAATTAGCAATTAAATTATAAAGACTAAGAAAAAAATATACATATCTACAAAGACCAAGAACTCATTTAAGCTTAAAAAAACAAGAATCTCCACTACTTTACACTTTCCCTTTATACTTTTTTCTTGTTAAAGGCGAATATATGTTGAACAAGTTCGATGAAGAAACCTAAAAGACACAGCTCAAAAATAAATTTCATAATAACCATGTGAACCCTCTAATTCAAGATGCAGAAGTTTATTCTATTTCTCTAACTCAAAATTTATCTTTAGTTTAATATTTAAATATATAAAACTAAAAGCAATGTTGTATAGTAATATCAATATAACATGCAGTAGCAGATAATAAACTAAGTCATAAAATTGGAAAGTGAGGGTATACAAAAAAGCAAAAAGCAAAAAAAAAAATAGAAATTTTAAAATAAAAATTAATTAAATAAAGGACAATGACAGCATAATCTAACCGGGAGATGAAGAGGAAGCAGCTTGTGGAAAGAAAAGGGGTTGTTTTTTAAAGGTGTTGTGAAGAGAGGGAGCTGAAAAAGAGTGAACATAGCTTAATGTGTGAGTTGGATTTGAGATTCTTATTTTATGAACAACGAATCTGGTGGATGGTGAAAAACATAGTGTTGTTGAAGCTGCCACAGCTCCCACCATTTTCTAAAATATTGATGTAGTAGAGTTAGGATTTTGTGTAATAAAATATTGAGATCGGAGGGATCAATTACAACACCGACGGAACTATAACTGCTTTCACTTCGGTTTTTTCTCTTTTAACTTACTCCAACTTTAGACACTCTCTATGGTGGATTCTTTTACCAGTATATCGTTTTCTTTATTTGATTTTCAAAATATTTTATTTTGCAAATTATTTATGCGAATTTCTTATATATTTTTTTTTAAGTAGAAGGTTGTTCTCCGGAGAAACAATCAGTTAAAGAGAAATTTTTTCAAACTCAATAGAAGATCGATGTTGGGGGAAGCGACTTCTAATTGAATCATTTTCTTTTGTTATATTTTAACATTTATTTATTATTAGAGTTATTAATTTAATTATTTAAATAATAAAAATATTAATAATAAATTAAAATTAAATTAATAAATTATAAATAAATTTTATATTTTAATTATTACTATTATAATAAATAATTATTATAATTATAATTAAAAATTATTATAATTAAAATGATTAAATTATATTATAAACTTCAAAAAACATACATTAAAATTAAAAAACAAAGTATATCAAATTTGAATAGATGTGTCAACAACGTTTGGACAATGTTTTTTAGTATGACCAGAGATCCGATATACTCCGCATTTTTTTGGTACTCTTTCTGTAGTGTCCATTCTAATGGGTTTGTTATTTAGGCGACATTTATTGACTTTCTCCATTAGTGAATTGTGACACACCTTAACACCTTCATATTATGGCCAATATCCTTCGTTTGGTATGGGTTTGAACGCTTCATCATAGACTTTTAGTATTGTTTCCATCTTATATACATCAGGTATAAGGCTCGAATAATTATATTTTATGCTAGAACATGTTGTTATCACCTGTGAACAAGACATATGTTTAACTTGATATTTCCCACAATCATGCCACCTGTTAGAAAGGTTTACACTGAAATGACCAATTGATCGCCCTTCTCTTGGAACCATTGTCTCGTGAAAGTATGGTTGCTCTGATCAAAACTATCCACCTTATGACTATTGGATTTACTTATTTTCAATTTCATAAAATTTATGCAAGTTTTTGTGTATGCTTGACCAAAAGCTAAAATTGATGTGTGTCGTTTTCCCATGGTTGGAAACAATGTCCCTATTTTAAAATGAGTTGATTGGACCAAAGCAGTGATGGGAAGGTTGCGCGAGCCTTTTAATACTGCGTTGATCGACTCCACAAGGTTGATTGTTATCTAACCCCAACGACTACCTCTATCAAATGCTTGAATCCAATCTTGTCGAGGTATATTGTCTAACCATTTCAAAGCCTTCGGGTTTACTATGCTGATTTCTCTGCGGTAGTATCGAAATGTAGGCTCATTGATCGAGTAACATGTATTGAAACAATAGACAATTATATAAACTAAGAATGAAATTATTAAAAATTACACTAACTATAAAAATTAAGAATGAAACTATTACCCATAGAAATAATTTTTTTTTTCAAAGCATTGTCCTTAAATTCCCTTGCAAAATTTTGTGAAATATGTGAGACGCAGAACATATGCTTTGACGGATGATCTTGCCACCCATTATTCGGATTATTATAAGCACTTTTAATGGATTCGTGTTTATCTGAAATCAAATAAATGTTGGTTTGTAAAGTAACGTATTTTCTCAAATTTCTCAAAAAGAAACCTCAACTCTCTTTTTTGTCTCACCTTCCAAAATAGCATAAACAATAGGAATTACATTGTCGTTCCCATCATGTGCAACTACTACCAATAGAGTTCCCTTGTACTTGTCGTACAACCAAGTCCCGTCAACTTGTACTATTCGTATGCATAATTTAAACGCAGATATGCACGAAACAAAAACCCAAAGTAGTTTGAAAAATTCTTATCCCACCTATCAAACTATTCTCATTATAAATTGGGATGGTTTCCATTTCAATTTTGGTTCCTGGAGCAAACGTTTTCATAACCAACAACCATTGTGGGTGTTGATTGTAAGACTATTCCCAATTACCATAAATTTGTTGAAAAATATCATACAGATAGAGTCACTTGGACTGCATGTACTTATCTACTTTATTATCATATTATTGAAAAACATCATACAGATAGAGTCACACTCCAGTTCGATTTCCATCAACAAATATCACAACCACTAGATGACATGAAAATGTATCATGAGGTCGACATGAGACATGTGATTGATGATAATTGGAACTGGGTTTGGAGGGAAGAAATTAACCATTGGAATGAGCGCCAGAAGTACGTATTACAAGGTAACATTGTACAAGGTGTTTTATGTCATAGCACAGAGTATATGATTTGCTTTAGACAATTTACCAAATTATTTATATTTGTAGAACAATATCTCTATGATCCCTGTTTACAACCGTCGTCATATCCTCATGTGCAATCGACCTCTCAATCAACCCCACAACAACAAAATACAGAAGTTCCATTTTATGATCCACCACCATCTCAGTATGACGATTATGATTAATTGACAGTGTAAAATATTTTTACATCGTCGATGCAAACAAATTAAATCCAAATTTTTACCACTCTTATTACAATTTTCTTAACTACAATATATATATATATATATATATATATATATATATATATATATATTAAAATAAATTTAAACACAACACATTGTTTAATATATCAATATTGACATAATGTTAATAAAAGATAATTGTTTGGTTTGAGTATTAGACAATCTATTTTAAAATTACATTAACTATATTTATTTCAAATCAATAAATGTTGGATTTATTGGTTTAGTTCAACTTTGGCTCAAATCCATAAAAAAATATTAAACTAATTTAATTAGTTTTGGCTAAATTATTGTGATTATAAGATTATTTGGTTTTATTTTTATATCTCTAGATAAAACTCACAATTCTAATAGTTGGAATTTTTAGTTCATATACACATATCAATATACATGATGCATTGAGGATCTACACGTACCAATCTACATATACATGCCATTTGATTAGATTAATTACGCGTGACAACCATTGTCGATGCAACTAGGGAATCACGAACACCAAACGAAAAACCGGATTGCAAAGTGCGCAAACACTAGACCACAATGAAGAATCGAATCAAGATAAATAATCATAGATAGCAAATACTAGACTACGAATGTAAAGTTTAAATACTAATCATGCCTACAACCAACCCAATTGTGTCGGTCAACACTCCTCAACCCATATTCAAATCATTTTCCCAAGCTCTCGATATTTTTTGCACCCTTTGAGTCAGATACCAAAATCATGTATCAAAGGGGTCAACCTTCTCTATCAAAATCCCATAAGATGAATACTAATTAGGTTTGACGAATTACAAAAATAACATGCACGATAGAGTCATCATGTCTAAAGATGATGCATAAATCACGTCGATTTTATGTGAAAAGCTATTAAAAATTTGAAAATTGATTGCTTCATGGCAAATTGTTCCCTTCAGAAAATGATTTTATGAGTTTTCCTTTGCATCTCCTGATGATTTGCAAAGTGTTCGAATAGTTGGAACATGAAATATAAAACCAGGTCTTCTTTGTATCGTATGTTTTCTTGAACAAAGTATTTTAATCTAGATTTGGTAAGAAACACGAAAGTCCAACATTGGATTCGTATCCAAAATATGCCTTAGAGATATTGGAAGCCAAATATCATTTTCAAAAATGTTGGGGCATTTTGCCCGAGGTTTGACTGCCTTGTACATGATGCAAGTGCTGAGAAATCACATTATTGTTGAACATGAAAGATATGCATTTTTTGTTTACATTGATTAGGAAAAATTGCATTTGTTTTATGAATCATATAAGGAAGTAGGGTATTCTATAGATAAATTCAAAAATATTCTAATGTTATGAAATAGCCCACTCTATTGAAGATGTTGTGCTGGAAAAGAAGTATGTTCCTAGAAACACTAATGCTTTAGACAAGGTTGGAATTGAAAGTACAAATAAAGAGATTCAAAGTAATAGTACTTATCACGTTAACTATACTTTTCTTGATCATATCCCTAACGTTGAACTAGGAGGTACCATTGTCTTTCAAGAATTTTCACCCTTTGATTAGGAAAAAATTGACAAGAATCGTGATGAAGTTTTTGATTCGAATTTAGTTGATTTTAGGAATTAGAAACCATTCTAGAGATACTTTTGAAATTTAAGATTCGGACAACACAAACTACATATAAGAGTTTTAAAAATGCATTTCACGAGATCTTAAGATCCAACTTATCTGATTCAAATAACAAATAACATCTACAAGAGATCTTCATTATCTAGTTCCGCGAATTGCAAGTATTTTAATTAAGAGGAGTGCTAACAACACACCATTTAACACACATTTCACCATACTTTCTTTTATTGTTTGAAATTCACACGGGTCTCACCAAAATATGTAGGTCTCACTTCAAGTTGTTGGGATCCACATGAATTTTAACTACTAAAAAAGAGTGCGTTGGAAAATGTGTGTTAAATAATGTGCTACTAGCATTATCCTTTAATTAAATATGTCAATAGTTATATCCTTTTATAATTGTAACACCTTTTTAGTTGTTGTACTACTTCAATATTTATCTTTATGAGGCCTAAATATACATAAAAAATTGATTATTTTTTGGAGGTTTAAAGTTTTAGTTTTACTAACTTTGACTTTCATTGGGCCCTGCGTGGACAATGATTTTATACTATTTCTTTACTTGATGTGTTAGTTCAATAACTAAAGTTGATCTTGTAACTTTGAGGTCTCGAGTTCAAATCCTTTTGGAAATATTTTTTTGTAAAGATAACTATTAGTATGATTAATAAAAATTTATCCTTCCTCACTTTTTAATTGTTTTTTTTTCTTTATTATCTATTTTATTTGCGTGAACCATGCATGACTCAAAAATATAAATAATATAACATAAATTCAAATAATCATTTCAAATAGAAATATAATTTATTTTAAGTACACTTATCAAAACCCATTTTAGTAATTGTACACGAAATTAATTTTGATGAAAATTGTTCAAATAAAAATCACTTTCATATATATATATATATATATATATATATATATATATATATATATATATATATATATATATATATATATATATATATATATATATATATTAAACATGAATTATTTTACACTAACTAAATTTTAATTAAATTCAATTATATCGAAATCAATTTTTGTTAAAGCATGACAATCCAAAACACACTAAGCTTGTGTTGGAATTCTGGAACCAACTCACGTTCACTTGGAAACATGGATTTCTAGCTTCACAAAAACCACATTTGAAAAGCCATTGGGACGTGAAAATAGAGGTCATAATGCACATGCAAACAAATACTAAGTGAAATAAGGTTAACCAACAATCTTTAAAAGAGAGGTTGGTGTGACAAATAACAAGGAGTTAGAGACTTATTTAAAATACTAATAACTATTTTTTAGGGAATTAAAAAGTGAAACTTAATATTGAAACCACCAAAAATTAGACCTTTAAAAAACTAGAGTGCACAACTTTTCATACATATTTGATATCTATAAAATTTCTTCTTTTGATATATGTTAGTATTTTTATAAAATAATTAAATAAATAATCAATAATATCATAATATTTTTCTCTCCAATAGAAAAATTCCATTGTGGAGAGAGAAAAAAAAAATGAATTGGATTAAGAGTCTTCATCAAATACAAAATTGAAGGTTTAAAAAATGGTGACATAGAACTCACAAGTTTATAAGCGTGAATAAAATTCTTTATCAACTGAATCATACAGTGAAATCCATTGTTTGTTTTCCCAATAAAATGCAGTAGATACTACTAGTTCCAATAATAAGTCGAAAAGGCAAAAGGCCCACAGCATAAAAAATGGGCGAGTCACAAACACAAAAGTACAACTCACTTCACGTGGTGCATCTACCCTTTTTTCCAATCAAAATTGAGAGTCCCCACATATCACACACACCACTAGACTCCTATTAATAGTATCGACTCTCTCAACAAATCTCAACGTCTCTCTAATTAATTTCCACTTAGCCGTTAACCTCACCTCACATTACTCTTCACCTATCATTATCTTCCTATTAAAAACTTACTCTACACACTCACATTTTACTCTCTCTAATACTTATCATTGAACTTTAGTCTCTCTCATTCAGTATGCAACCACATCACATGGCTAAACTGCCTCTTCTCCTTTTCCTTCTTTTCTTGTCTCTCTCATCAGGTATGTAAAACCATGTGTCACTTTTTTATATTTCTTTCTTGTTCTTCTTCTTGTTGAGTTGTTTAATTCAATTCAATGTGGTTTATTATTACAATCTGGTTTGGTTTACACAAACACAAGCTTCATTTTTTTCACTTTAGCTTTTAGATTTGTAGTACTTTTTTTTATGCTAAGTTGATATGCATGGCCATCATTATTCTGAGTAGTTTTAATTACAATAAATTCAGTTTCCAAAATTAAATTCCTAGCTTATATAGTTTATGCACACATTCTTTATTAGATAATTAATTCAGAATAACTAATAAAACGGGATTTTGATAAAAAGCTACATTTTGCATATTAAAATTATTTTTGTTACTATTTTGATTTCTTCAATCTCACTGCAATTTCAAACAAACTAGATTGTGTATTATTGAGTAGATCTAGCATGAGAAAAGCAAGATTAATTAATCAAGTGTATATTTTATGAGCAAAAAATTTACACTTTATTTAATGAATTAAAAGCTTATGTTAATTAAAGAGTACATATTAATTAACACTAACAACTACATTTATGTGACTATTTTTTTTTTCTCTGCCTCTTTTGACAAATGCAGGAGGAAATGTGATTTTGGTTAATGGACAGGTAACTCTAACCATATTAATTTCTCTAATGTTTTGAGAATAATTTATATAAAGTTCTTGATGTAATTTTAATGTGTGATTTATGAAAAAACAGAGAACTTGGTGTGTGGCCAAACCTTCATCAGATCAAGCTACACTTTTATCAAATCTCAATTATGCTTGCTCTCAAGTTGATTGTAGAGTTCTTCAGAAAGGATGCCCCTGTTCTACCCCTGACAATCTTATGAACCATGCTTCCATAGCTATGAATCTCTATTATCAATCTAGGGGTAAAAACCACTGGAATTGTGATTTCAGAGCCTCTGGAATAGTTGTTGTGACTGATCCAAGTAAGTCACATAAATTGTGTTGTTTGAAGTTCTAAATTAATTAATTACTCTTTTGAATGAATTATTTGTTTTACATATAAATGAATCACAATTGTGGCTGCAATATAAAGATTTTGAAAGTCTCTGCACCGGTATCGTAACCACAATTGTGGTTGTATCTGTCTCAACCACATTTGACTGTATAACTACAAATTTAAGGATAATATGGCTGCAACTATAGTTTTAAATTAGTTGTAGTTACTATGTGAACTTCATAATGTGAAAAAATGTGGCAGATGTGGCATTCACAATATGTTGTTATGCATTGCAGACATCAAAATCTACAATATTATAGTCGCAATTGCAATTGTGGACTACAAATAATGTGGAAGTTTGTTATAACTGCAATTGTGGGTGCAAGAGTCACATTTGCTTGTATGACCGTAAATGTAAGGATTGCAGCATAACTGCAAACACGGTCGCAACTGTAGTTTTAAATTATGGTTGCTTATATGCTGCAAAGATTTATAATGTAAAAAAATGTGGTGGATGCGGCATTCACAATCTGTTGTGATGCATTGCAGACATCAAAACTTGCAATATTTGGTCGCAATTGTAATTGTGTTGTGTAAATAATGTACAAGTTTGTTATGAATTTGCAATGCTAATTGTTAAATTAATTAAATGTTTTTCTTATTCTGAATTGCAGGTTATGGTAACTGCATTTACGCTTAAAAATGGACTAGTCACAAGTGGAATGAATATACCACTATAGTATATGTGCTTTCTTATGTATGCAACATTTGGCAGTGGATTTGTTTTGTGTTGCTATAATCATTTGGTATATATAACTGTATTTAATTTATTTGGGTTGTCATTCTCAACCTTGTGGCACATGCAACACTACATTATCTTATTCTAGAAATATCAAGGAGCTTCTATTCACCTCTAACCTTTCAAATCATCAACTTGTCGTTCAAACATGTTAAAGTAAGTTGTATTTAAAATTACTTTGCTCTCTCATCGTGAAACCTAACGCACCAAATCCCGAATTTTAGAGATAAATACTATGTTTAATCAAGTAAAAACCTTTTGTCAAAAAAATAGTGTGCAAATCAAATTATTTTAAATATTGAATTTCAAATGTTGCATTTCGCCGGTCATGTTTACTCCTTTATCTTTTTCCTTATGTGATAAGTAGCACATTCATACGTAGTCTCATGCAAAATATCTTCATATCATATAGCATCATTGTTTTCATAATTATACATAGGGTAACTGAATCTAGGTTTAGGTGGACATGGTGCTTATTTGGTAGGAACCACCTCTAGGAAATGTGTATAGACTAAGATGCAACCTTGCTTACTATTGGAGTCTAATAGACAATTATGCAATATAAATGAGTGTTATAAATTCTTGTGGGTTTATGCAGTTGAAACAATGATTAATCTCCAAATAGTATAAGAGGGTGAGATACCGTTGTTGAACAAGATTTGAAGTTCTTAATTGCGGTGGGTTCTAAATAAAAGTATTACTTTTTTAAATTTTTTGTCATTAGATTGAATGATAAATACAACACAAAACTCACACCTACAACTAAAAGTTTTAGGTTCAAACTTATAATATGATTGGATTCAAACTTATAATATGATGTCCAATTTAACAATTTTGATTTTTGTCAATTGAGTAACTCAAGTTACGCAACAACTTGGAATTACACCATTTCAAAATGAGGTGAACGAAGATGTTTTGAAACACAAATTAGGCTATTGAATTAGTGAAAAAGACTATGTAAAACGCAAGATATGAGCACAAGTTACTAAACATGAAAATTGGTAAAAATTTATGTATTAGGGTTTGATGTAAAAGAAATTGGGAAATATAATTCAATCAAGAAACCAAGAACATAATGACATCACAGTTTAAGGATTGATAAGCCGAAAAGAACGCCACAAGGATTAACGTCTTTGATAAGTTTAAAATGAATTCTTTCAAGAACTCTAGAGAGCAAAGCCTCACAAATAACAATATGTTCAGAATATGATAGTAACATCACCTTACATGTTCTCTAAATTTAGTCAACCTCAAGTTTTTACAATTAGACCCAAATGTAGTTACTAATTCAATCTACTACTTTAATTAAAACTAATATTAAAATTTGATAACACACATATCAAACCTTCATTCCTAATTTCTTCAACTTGAATTAAACAATTTACTATATTGAGTTTCAATTCTTCATGAATTGGACTTACTTCAAATAAAGTGGCTATGAAGTTATTTAGAGCATTTGTTCCTTCTTTTTATATTGCTCTAGTAATCGGAGTTCCAAGACCTTGAATGTTCTCTATGTTTCCTTCTTTAGTAATGTTTTTTATGTCCTCATCATTCCCTCCTTTTTGAACTGAATTTATTCTCAAATAGCAATCTTTTTCACCTGCAAAATAAGGAAATAAATCAACTACATTAAAAGAAGTGCTAATATCGTACTCACCTAGAAGGTATATTTTGTAGGCATTGTCATTAACTTTGGACAACACTTGAAAAGGTCCATCTCCCCTTGTTTGAAGTTTAGATATTCTTTGAGATGGAAATCTTTCCTTCCTTAAATGAACCCAAAACCAATCACATGTTTCAAACACAACCTTTCTCATTCCTTTATTAGCTTATCTCGCACAACTATCCACTTTTTTTTTAATGTGTGCCTTTACCTTGTCGTGTAATTTTCGAACGTATTTAGCCTTAATGTTTCCATCCTTATGAATTAGAATAGAACTACTCAACAAAGACATTAAATCAAGAAGAGTGAGCGGGTTAAAACCATAATCAAGAGGAGTGAGCAGGTTAAAACCATAATCAATTTTAAAGGGAGAATTACGAGTAGTGCTATTAACAACCCTATTATACACAAACTCAATATGGGGAAAACATCATTCTCGTGTCTTAAGAATTACAACCCTTAAAAGAGAAGAAAGAGTTCACATCAGTTTGTGGGTGGCAAGTAGTAGAAAATAGAAGTTTAGTTCTAAGTTTATCCGAAAGGGTCCTCCAAAAGTGACTGATGAATTTAGAGTCTTGATCATCGCCATGCTTCTAGGTAAATTATAAAGTCTAACTACCTCTTTAAAGAACAAATTTGCCAGGTGACAAGCATCACCCCCATTTCTGCATGGTATCAAGTGAGCCATCTTAGAGAATCTGTCCACCATCACAAATTGAATCATTTCCGCTTTTAGATCGAGGAAGACCTAAAACGAAATTCATGGAGATATCAATCCCAGAGGAGTTAAGTATTGGTACAAGAGTATACAAACAATGAGACATAACTTTATACTTATATTTCTTATAAACATCGCATCTTTCACACAATTTATGTACATCATGTTTCATGTGTGACCAATAAAAATATTCATGCAACATGTCTAAAGCATTTTGTACTCCTAAATGTCCAATTAATCCACCTTCGTGTGCTTCCTTCACAAGCAAATTCCTAATGGAATTTTTAGGCATACATAACCTCTTTTCTTTAAACAAATAGTCATTACGCTTAAAATGCCCATTTTGGGCAGCATGAAAACAAGATTTATATATTTGAGAAAATTCAGGATCATACACATACAATTCCTTAATTACCTCATAACCAATAAACTTAGTTTCAAGAGTATATAACAAAACATACTTTCTTGAAATTTCATCAACCACAACATTGGACATACCTCTTTTATGCTTGATCTTGTATTAAAATTGTTCAATAAATTCAACCCACTAGACATATCTATTGTTGAGATTACCTTGACTCTTTAAATACTTCAATGATTCATGATCACATTATATTACAAATTCTTTTGGTAAAAGGTAGTGTTGTCATGTTTGTAATGCTCTCACTAATGCATACAACTCTTTATCATGTGTAAGATAATTAATCACAACATCATTCAATTTCTCACTAAAATAAGCAATAGGATGCCCCTTTGGCATCAAGACAACTCTTATCCCCACATTTGATTCATCACATTCAATTTAAAAGATTTAGAAAAATTAGGCAATGCAAGAATAGGTGCATGAGTCTATATTTCTTTCAGGGTAGCAAATGCTTGCTCTTGTTTTTCACTCCATTAAAATCCCACACTTTTTTTAATCTCTTCATTTAAAGGTGCAGCTAATGTACTAAAATATTTGACAACCTTCATATAGAAACTATCTAAGTCATGAAAGCTTTTTACCTTCTTAACATTCTTAGAAATTGACCACTTTTGATTGGCTTTCACCTTCTGTTGATCAACCTGCACTCCTTATGAGCTAATGAAAAAACCAAGAAAAACTACATGATTTGTATATAAAACACTTTTTTCTTCATGTTTGCATACAATTTCTCACGTCGAAGAGCTTCCAAAACATTTCTCAAATGCAAAAGATGATCATCATATAATTTTCTATAAACAAAATGTCATCAAAGTATACCACAACAAATTTTCCTAGATACTCCCTTAACACATGATTCATCAACCTCATGAAAGTGCTAGGTGTATTTGTTAATCCAAAAGGCATAACTAACCATTCGTGGATATACAACCAATACACATCCTCCAAGTTCCATCTTTCTTAGGTACAAGAATAGCGAGGACTGAGCTTGGACTTAGGTTCTCTTGCACCCATCTCTTTTGCATCAAATCTTCAACTGGTGTTGGGATTTCTTTGTTCTCTTGGGGACTAACCCTATGTGATGGCCTTTTAGGAAATGAAACACTTAGAATAAGATTAATTTGACGTTCTATACCTCTTATAGGTGGAAGGTCGTGAGGAACCTCTTTGAGAAATATATTTTTAAAATTATGCAACAAAGAAACAACTTCACTAAGAAAAGAGTTAGTAAGACATGTAATCTTTAAGTCACTCTCTTTTTCTTTTGACTCTTTTTTTCTTCTTTTCTCCCGTTTTCTTTCCACTCTCATTTTGGATTCATCTTCACTAACCTCTCTTAGAGACAAATAAGCAAGAGTAATTTTGGGTTCTTTATGTACTAAAGAGAACTTATTTGTATAACCATCATTGTAGTACCTCAATTTTGTTTGACTAATTAAAAATCATTTAATAATAATAAATAATAATAATAATAATAATAATACGTTTAATAAATATGTTTGCACTTATTATTGTTTAAGTAAAAACTTATCATTTTTGTTCCAAGCTTTAAGTATATATTTAAAGAGGTTTCTATTTAAAAAATATATATAAAATAATAATAATAATAATAATAATAATAATAATAATAATAATCATAATAATAATAATAATAATAATAATAATAATAAAGAAAAAACAAAAACAAAAACAAATATATCTTTTGCTTGCCAGATTTGCTTATGTCTCCTACATCTGTGCTGCAAGCAAGCCATCCCCATCTTAATTTTTTTTTTTAATTTTTATCTCAATAAAGTTATATTTTCACCATTTATATACTCAATCAAAAACATTCATCCACCCTTTTCTATTTTCATCTCTGCAGTTCCATATTTTTTGCCAAAACAATATAAAAACCAAACATCAATTTATCTCATTGACACAAAAATTCAACTTTGTTGTCTATAAATTAAGGCAAAAAATCAGTTCCGAGGGGGAGGAGGTTTTTTTTCTCGAAAATAGAGAGTTTCTTTTCTTTGCTTTGCTTCTGAAATAAACCAAGAAAAAAAGAGGAAGAGTTGTTAAAAAAAAAAACAAAATAGAGAAGATAAAGAAAATTTAAAAACTTACCATCATCCTTCTTCAAATTAACTCATAACCATAAACAAACTCAAACGCATTTTAACAACAGAACCCACAACAACCAATTAAAAGATAAAATAGATAAGACAATTGTCCTTCAAATTCAGCCACGCACTAGAGCGCCGCCTCCTTCTTCACCGTGGCCGGTATCTAGAAAGGCATGTAATTTTTTCACTCTCTTTAGGTTTGCTTTGTTTTTCAAACTTTATATTATTGAAAGATGTAAACATTGATGTAGCTAAATATCACTAGAAGGGGGGTTGAATAGAGATTTTGCTGTTAAAAATAATTTTCAAGTGTTTTAAAAACTATCCTCTCGCAAAGGATGGCAAGCCCGAGGATGGGTTTTTCAAACCTTCATATCTGAGCTGAGCAAAAGGGTGAGAGAAAAATATGAGAATGACACACATAATTTTTATACTGGTTCGCCCAATCAAGGCTACGTCCAGTCCTCACACTCTTGTGAGATTTTACTAATGTTCAACAATATCAACCTCTCACTGAGGATGATTACAAATTGTGTATTCTTTAGCTTCACCAAGCTTACAATCAAGTTTCAAATATTTCAAAGTGTATCTCACGTGGAAATTACAGAGTTATATAAGAGTGATTAATTCTCAATACTTTCTCAAAGGATTTACAAATATCTAATGTAGGACTAAAGAAAGTATGAAGAGAGGATGGGTATTGCTCTTGATAGCTTTAAGATACTTGATCTTTTTATGCAATATTGTTGTGTATTTGATGATGAAGAGCTTGGTGCCTTTTATAGAAGTCTCATGATGTTCCTTCCAAGCTCTTTGATGACCGTAGGAATTCATTACAAAAGATCCAAGGTTTTTCATCATAATTACAGAACTGTCATCCAACTGTTCTTGGACTGGTAGAGGCGATCCTCGCGTAGGAAGATCAGCTTCCTTGAAACTTGATCTTGAGATGTCCTTTTCTATTATCTTTCTTCAAATATTGTAAGGTTATTTCTTTAACTATGTGAGCTACAACCTTTTCAGAAAATTTATGGACTAGGTTGATTTCAAGTTTTGATAGTGATGTTGACAAGAGAGAGCCACCCTCTTACATAGGAATGCCATCCTCCAGTCAGAGGATTAGATCTGTTTTTAACATATGAAGTCTTCCATTTTTGGCTTGTTTGTTGTTGCCTTTCTATAACTTGACTTCTTCATGTATTTATTTGTGCAAGCACAATAAATGGTCTGATTTTAACATTTGCACGTGTTAGATGGGTTGCTTTCAACTTTACAAAGTTGTCCTCTAGCCTAACATTGTCATCCTCTAGTCTAGATCTGGCCATTCTCGTCCTTTTCCTTTGGCCTTCTAACTTTTTTATGCCAATGTTTTATTTATTCAGTCTTTAATGCTTTTGTGTATTTCTTTAATGAATAAAAATATTTGTTCTGGTGAGGACACGTTTTGTTCAGATTTGAATCTTCATTCCCTTCACAAGGCCATCCTCAGGAATTTCAATCTTCCATTTTTGAATCATATTTTTCTCCTTTTTGGCTTAATAATTAATAACTTGTGTTTCTTATATAAATTCACTTAAAAACACAGATTAGTTATTAACCACAATCATAATCTCTTAAGTAATTTTGTTATCATTAAAACCATTTGAGAGATTTTGTCTCAATAATCTCCCCCTTTTTGATGATGACGAAATTCTTTAGATTATGATTTTAAATAAGATAAGTTCATGAGATAAAAAGTTTATGCTCCCCCTCAATCATATGTGTAATAATTTTTAAAACTAAAAAACATTACTCCCCTTGAATATATGCCAAAATTTTGAGATATAACCATAAATAAAACTTCATAATAATAAGACAATATTCCAAAGATTTGTTCAACACAGCATACACATCAAACAGGATACATAGGCAAAAAAAACAACTTAACAATCAGTTTAACACAAAAACAGCTACTGGATAAGCATAATCGTTCTCCCCTTGAATTTGGCAGCATAAAAAAAAAAGACAGAACCGTAGTGTTAGTCAGATGAGGATGGCTCGTCCGATGAGGATGATCAGCAGAGGAAGGCTGGGCTGGTAGCTCAGGAGGATGATCTCCAGGAGCAATAATAGGGGACAAGTGTTTGGTAACCCACTCAAGAATAAGACTAAATTGAACCAAAGAGTTCTAAAAGTGAGTGAAGCTTTGAAGAATTTTTTTATGATCCTTCCTGATTGATGTAAGAAGTTTCATCTGCTTCTGATTCTTGTTGTCCTCAGTCCTCTTGCTAGGAATCGAGTCCTTAGGCTGATCATTTACACTAGAACTCTTATTTTGAGAGCTCCCAGCTTTGTCCTTTGAACAATTATGAGTCGTGGTAGTAAAAAAAGAGTCAAGGGAACTGAACAAACCTGTGACCTCAGGGAGAGGTTGGGCAGGTTCTTCATGATTTGCAACATGAGTAATGGGAATTGGTAGCAAAAGATCTGGTTGTGGGAGCACATCTTCTTCCATTAGCACAGTTGGAGGAGAAGCCATAGGCACACCCGTAGGAGAGGGAGGATAAGACAAATTGAGATCAAAATATAACTCCTTACCATCTTCCATATTTTGAAGAGGAGTTGGTGTGAAGTTATCCTCAAGGAGAGGATCGACTTCATGAAGGGGAGTCAGATTGTGGATTGGTGAAGATTGAGGTAGTGTTTGGACAGGTGAGTCAGGAGAAGAAGGGTCACATAATGGAGATGGATTATCATCAGGAGAGTTACGTAGTGGAGAGGTGGGTTCTTGAATGAGTGGTGAAGGTGTATCTTTAGGCGGAGGTTGAGTGGTTTCTTCTTCAGATTTTTGAGAGGGAGATGAGGAATAATGAGCTTTCCATTTTTTAGAGGCAGGGAGTTCATCATGTTGAATCCTCATATGTTTGATTTTCTTCATAGAAAAAGTGTTGTTGAAGTGAGTGGAGGGTTCATCCTCAAGTGGGAGTTTGAAGAATTTGAAGATTTTAGTCAAAATCATCCCATAGGGAGCAGATCGTCCTATCACAACAGCATTCAACATGAAGCAAAAAATAACATGTCCTAAATGAATAGGAGTACCAGTCATCAAATGATGAATGATCATGAGGTCAAGCTCTGTGACCTTCTCAAAACTGCCAACTCGGGGCGTGATGGAGTGAACACAAATATTGTGGAGGATACGATACATTGGAAGGAGGTTGGAAGCCACTAACGGTCTTGGAGGTTTGATGAGAGTGTTTTGGAGTAAAAAGGTCCTAGTGATAATACATTGTGAATACCACCTATCCGATAAGCAGTTGGCTCCTTCATCGCGTATATCAAGAATTTGACTTAGCGTAGTGGGATTTATCTCCATATGAACCCCTTTTAGTACCATACTAAAAGTTGTGGTGCCTTTTGAACCCTTTGAAGCAGCATAGAAAGCCCTTACAAGGCGAGGATACTGGGGTTCATTGATTTGGAAAAAAGAGGTCCATTCGAGTTGGTGAAACATTTCTTCCACATTAAATCATCCTTGTTTGATATCAGCAAGGTCAATGATTTTACCATTGACCACGGATTTATTTTGCCATTTTGAGATGTAGTTAGTCTCTAATTCAGCCGAATCAAAAAGTGGAGTATTTTCATAATTTTTTGTGGATGAGGATGGGGGTTTTGGTGAAGAAGGTTTGGCCTTTTTAGGATTAGGAGTTTTGGAGGTAGATTTCGCAGGAGGAGGCTGTTGTGAAGATTCTGGAGGGATATTTGTCTCTGAATCATTAGAGTGGATGACATGAATCGTGTTGTCTTGAGGGAGCGCCTTTTTATATGAAACAACTCCAAACATAATCCATGAGGAGCGCCTTATGGGAGCGGAGGAGGATGAGTTTTTTTAGAATTTAGGATTAATAGAAGGAGAAGAAGAACTTTTAGATGGTTGAGATGAATGAATGGTGTTCAAGGAATTTCCTTCAGATTTGGGTTTCCTCATGGAAATCTAACTCAGTGCTTGAGTAGACATCTTAATTCTCTTCAAGTTCTTGATAAGAGATTTTGCGTTTTGCAGTAACTTTGGTGCGAGCCATTTGAAAAAACATAGATTGAAATGCAACTGATGAGTGAAGAAATTTTTTTTTGAACAGAGGGTTGATAAGTGCGAGTGATGGAGGACGAAAAATAATTAGAGGAGGATGGAAGTTGTATAGGAAGAACGTGTGAGGAAACGTGTGAGGAAAGGGAAATTAATGCGTCGTTTACCTACAAACCTAGTGTGAGGATGGATGAGACAGGCTGGGGACACGTAGCCGTTAATGCATTAAATGCACGGCGTGAAGCACGGAGGCAAGCGCGACGCATGTTGGCCAATGAGAGAGGAGACGCGTGCAGATTTTCTTGTATGCCGTGTCAAGGGAAGTTACACCAATAAGGATATTCCGTCCTCTGGTGGTTTTTGCCATGCTCACAGATTTAGACTAAAATGTATATACATATATAATAAACAACATAATTTTGTTGGATTTTTATTTAGTAAAAAAAATTATAATAAAATAAATATAATAAAGGAACATAAAAAAGATAAATCAATTAATTTTAAACAAATTAAAGATTGTGAGTTCCTCCAAGATCTTTTTGAACCTATCCTCTTGCAGAGGTTTGGTAAAAATATTTGCTAATTTATTTTTAGTTCTAAATCCCCTTTTTGCACATGATCTCTTATAAAATGATGTTTAATTTCAATGTGCTTAGATCTGGAATGTTGAATGGGATTTTTAGACAGACTTATTACATTTGTATTACCACAGATGATGGAAATTTTTGCGTATTAGTGAGTAATTCTCAAGTTAATTTTTTATCCAAAGTAATTGTGAGCAACATTGAGCAGCTGATACATATTATGCCTCTGTAGTTGAAAGAGCAATGGTACTTTATGTTTTGCATGATCAACTTATTAGATATTTACCAAGAAATTGGCAAGCACCACTTGTGCTTTTTCTTTCAACTTTGTCTCTCGTGTAGTCGGCATCACAATAAGTTATGAGGTCAAGATTGGAACATTTCTTGTACCAAACTCCCAGATTTATAGTGCCAACAAGATATCTAAAAATCCTTTTACTGTAGTAAGATGAGATTCTTTAGGAGAGGATTGAAATCTTACACAAAGAGTGACTGCAAAGACTATGTCTGGTCTGCTGGCTGTTAAATACAACAAGGATCTGATCATCTCTCTGTACTCCCTTTTCAGATATTGGAGTTTCTTCATCATCTTTGTGGAGTATGGAGGATGGGTGGGTAGTTGTTCCCATACTCTTGCTGAACTCATGCTATATTTGTTGAGTAAATCCTTGGTGTATTTTTCTTGTGATATAAAAATGTCATCCTTTCGTTGTTTGATTTGCAAAACAAGGAAGAATTTTAATTCCCCCATCATACTCATCTCAAACTCACTTTGCATGAGGTTGGAGAAATCTTTACACATCTTTTCATTTGTGGATCCAAAGATTATGTCATCGACATATATTTGAACAATCAATAAATCCTTCTCAAGAGTCTTCTTGAAAAGAGTAGTATCAATTTGTCCTCTAATGAATCCATTTTCTTTTAGAAAAGAGTTTAACCTCTCATACCAAGCTCGAAGAGCTTGCTTTAAACCATAAAGAGCTTTTGAGAGTTTGAACACATGGTTCGACCTTTTCTCATCTTCAAACCCAGGAGGTTGACGAACATATACTTCCTCATTTAAGAACTCATTCAAAAAGACATTTTTGACATCCATTTGAAATAGTTTGATACATTTATGAGTAGTATAAGCTAAGAGGATTCTTATTGCTTCAAGTCTTGCTACGGGTGCAAACGTTTCATCATAAACAATTCCTTCTTGTTGATTGTACCCTTGTGCCACTAATCTTGCTTTATTTGTAATGACTTCTCCATCCTCATTTAGTTTGTTTCTAAATATCCATTTAGTCCGAATAATATATTTGTCCAGAGGATGGGGTACAAGATTCCATACCTTGTTTCTTTCAAACTTTGAAAGCTCTTCCATCATAACTTCAATCCATGATTTGTCACCAATAGCTTGATCAATTGATTTGGGTTCAACTTGTGATATCATGGCCATGTTGGTAGTGTTTTCCCTTAAGGAATTTTTGGATCTAACACCATCTTCAGTATATTCGATGGTTAGATCGGGAGGATAATGTGTGATTGTTTTCCATCCTTTTGGAGGTTGCTGAGAGGTTGAGTTAGACTCATCCTCTTCATGAGGACGGGGTACTTGAGAGGATGACTGTTCATCTTCTTCATTTTTATCCATTTTTTCTAAACACAACTCATCAAACTCATCAAAAATAACACGCATGGATTCCTCCACAGTTTGAGTCCTAAGATTATATATTCTATAACCTTTTGACGTTGTGGAGTATCCTAGAAAAATACATTTATCAGATTTTGGATCAAACTTTCCTAAATTTTCTTTATTATTTAGAATGTAGCAATAACACTCAAATATATGAAAATAGGAAATATTTGGTTTTCTCCCTTTCCATAATTCGTATGGAGTTTTGTTTAAATTTTTTCTAATGGATGCACGATTAGAAACATAACAAGCAGTGTTGATAGCTTCGGCCCAAAAGTATTTTTCAATGTTGGCTTCATTTAAAATAGTTCTAGCCATTTCTTGTAAAGTTCTATTTTTCCTTTCAACAACCCCATTTTGTTGGGGAGTTACTGGGCAAGAAAAGTTGTGAGAAATACCATTTTCTTCACAAAGATTTTTAAAAGATTCATTTTCAAATTAACCTCCATGGTCACTTATCACCGAGACGATTTTTTATCCTTTTTCATTTTGAATCTTTTTGCAAAAATAGTGGAATGCCTCAAAGACTTCATCTTTATGTTTTAAAAATAGAACCCAAGTAAAACGAGAGAAATCATCAACAATTACAAAACCATATCTTTTTCCACTAAGACTTGGTGTTTTGATATGACAAAAAAGTTCGATGTGAATAAGTTCAAGAGGATGATTTGTTGAAACAAAGTTTTTAGAGTGAAAACTACTTTTAACTTGTTTTCCTTTGACACAAGCTTCACATACTGTCTTTTTCAAAATTAATTTTTGGAAGATCTTTTACTAATTCTAATTTTGCTAATATAGAAATAGTGTTTAAGCTTGTGTGACAAGATCGTTTGTGCCAAATCCATTTATCTTTATCAATGGAAACAAAACAAGATTCAGTAGGTAGATCATCCATATAAAGTTCATATCAATTATTTTTTCTAAAACCAGAAAAGAAAACTCTACTCGAGGACGAGTGTTTAACCTCACATAGAGTAGGCTTAAAAATAAATTCAAAACCACCATCACATAACTGACTAATGCTTAGCAAGTTATGTTTTAAATCATCCACATACTGAACATTTTCAATTTTTGCAGAATTATTCTTACCAATAATACATGTTCCTTTTATTTGAGTTTTATCATTATTACCAAATGTGACTGATCTTCCATCTTTTATCTCCAATGACATAAAGCATTGCTTATCCCCTGTCATATGCCTTGAGCAACCACTATCCAAGTACCAAGGCTTTCTTTTGTTGATCAGAGGATGAACCTTTTCAGTTTCTGATTTTGCCATGAGACAGAGGTTGGCCTCTTCTTCCTTTTCTTGCTTAGAGGATGACTCATCACTGTCATCCCAAGTAATCATCATGGATTTGTTTTTGTATGGAAATCTTCTTGAGTTCCTTTTGTTGAGAGGACACTCAGTTTTGTAGTTTCCCATCTTGTTGCATCCATAACAAGTTATCTGACTTTTCTCAATTTTTTCTTTTTGAGGAGGTCCTTTATTCTGTCCTCTTCTGTTTATCATCCTCTGAATTCTTCTGGAAATCAGAGCCAATTCATCCTCATCCTCAGATAGAGGATACTCTGTGTTTTCTTTCTTTGTGACATCTTCATTCTTCTTGGAGGATGAACTTTCTATTTGGCTGGTTTTTAGAGCAATCATTCTTTCCTTTTTGCTTGGTTTGTCTGCCAGCAACAATGGTTCATGAGCTCTTAGAGTTCCAACTAAATCTTCAAATTTCATGTTGGTCAAGTCTCTTGCTTCTCTAATGGCAGTTACCATTGGTCTCCATTCTTTTGGTAAATTTCTTAGGATTTTTCTTATCCTTTCTTGAAAAGAGTATACCTTTCCAAGAGATCTCAAGTTATTTAATATGATTGTTAACCTTGAGAACATTTCATCAATAGTTTCCCCCTCCTTCATTTCGAATAGTTCGAAATCTCTTACTCTCATGTCTATCCTCACTTCTTTTACATGGCTTGATTCTTCATGATGGATCCTTAGAGTGTCCCAGAGCTCCTTAGCATTTTTGCATTCTTTAACTTTTTCATACTCTTCCCTGCTCAAAGCACACGTTAGAAATAAATGAGCTTTAGAGTTTAGGAGTACTTTTGCATTTTCATTCGTCGTCCACTGTGCTTAGGCTTTCTCATCGGAGGTTGCATCTGTGTTGTTGGTTCTGATGACGTGATCCCCATTTTCCACCACAAACCATATGTTGTTGTCTTCTAATATGAGAAATATTCTTATCTTACCTTTCCAGTGGTAGTAATCTGTACCATCAAAATAAGGAGGTCGAGTGGATGATCCTCCTTAAGGAATATACTTAGCTTTAGACATTTTTCTTTTGGATCTTTTTCTCTTACACTGTTAGGTGTATTTCTCTAGAGAACCTTGCTCTGATGCCAATTGATGTAACTAAATATCACTAGAAGGGGGTTGAATAGGGATTTTGCTGTTAAAAATAAATTTCAAGTGTTTTTAAAACTATCCTCTCGTAGAGGATGGCAAGCCCGAGGATGGGTTTTTCAAACCTTCATATCTGAGCTGAGCAAAAAGGTGAGAGAAAAATATGAGAATGACACACACAATTTTTATACTAGTTCACGCAATGAAGGCTACGTCCAGTCCTCACACTCTTGTGAGATTTTACTAATGTTCAAACAGATCAACCTCTCACTGAGGATGATTACAAATTGTGTATTCTTTAGCTTCACCAAGCTTACAATCAAGTTTCAAATATTTCCAAGTGTATCTCATGTGGAAATTACAGAGTGATATGAGAGTGATTGATTCTAAATACATTCTCAAGGGATTTACAAAGATCTAATATAGGATTAAAGAAAGTATGAATAGAGGATGGGTATTGCTCTTGATAGCTTTAAGATACTTGATCTTTTTATGAAATATTGTTGTGTATTTGATGATGAAGAGCATGTTGCCTTTTATAGAAGTCTCATGGTGTTCCTTCCACGCTCTTTGATGACCGTTGGAATTCATTACCAAAGATCCAAGGTTTTTCATCACAATTATAGAACTGCCATCCAGCTGTTCTTGGACTGGCAGAGGCGATCCTCGCGCAGGAAGATCAACTTCCTTGAAACTTGATCTTGAGATATTATTTTCTATTCTCTTTCTTCAAAGAGTGTAAGGCTATTTCTTTGACTATGTGAGTTATAACCTTTTTAGAAGCTTTAAGGACAAGGTTGATTTCAACTTTTGAGAGTGATGTTGACAAGAGAGAGCCACCCTCTTACATAGGTCTGTCATCCTCCAGTCCAAGGATCAGATCTGCTTTTAACATGTGAAGTCTTCCATTTATGGCTTATTTGTTGTTGCCTTTCTGTAACTTGGCTTCTTCATGTATTCATTCGTGCAAGCACAATAAATGGTATGATTTTAACCTTTGCACATGTTAGATGGGTTGCTTTCAACTTTATAGAGTTGTCCTCCAGCCTAGCACTGTCATCCTCTAGTCTAGATCTGGCCATTCTCGTCCTTTTCCTTTGGCCTTCTAACATTTTATGTCCAATGTTTTATTTATTCATTCTTTGATACTTTTGTGTATTTCTTTAATGAATAAAAACATTTGTTCTGGTGAGGACACGTTTTGTTCATATTTGAATCTTCATTCCCTTCACGTGGTCATCCTTAGGAATTTGAATCTTCTATTTTTGAATTAGATTTTTCTCGTTTTTGCCTTAATGATTAATAAATTGTTTTCTTATATAAATTCACTCTAAAACACAGATTAGTTATTGACCACAATCATAATCTCTTAAGTAATTTTGTATTAAAATCATTTGAGCGATTTTGTCTCAACAATCATTTTGTTAGAGACTAAAATTTGGAACTAGAGTTTGATTTGTTGGAAGATGAAAACTTTGTTTTATTTGGCATTGGGTGGTTTGGTTGAAATCTTATTTTATCTATCTCCCTGGTTTGACTCATAAAACCATATTTCTTTTGTTTATTTATTTATTTACTATTATTTTGTAAAGATTTTGCTCCATGTTATCACTATTGGGCTCGTCATTGCTATCTCTACTGCAAATTTGGGTTCTCTACCTTTAGGTTGTTAAAGGTAGAGTAATTTTAGGTAAATTTTGTGATAAAGTAGGAGAGTGTGATGTTTATGATGGAGAGAGAATCATGAGAGAGAAAAAACAATATGTAGAGATATATAGAGAGAAATGTAGAGAAGTCAAAGATAGAGAATTCAAATCCCTCTATTGCTAACCCTATTATAGTGTGATGGTTTTTCGCATAAGAAATGACCGTAGCAACCTGCCATCCATACTTTTTACTTTCATCACGTTAACTAGTAATAAGTAATATGTGTGTATGTGATGCTGTCATTGAATATTTTATCTCATTTAACTTAAATAATAATCATTTAATTTAATAATGATGATCATTTAACATAATTAATTTTATTTAATATACATAATTATGGACATAATTAAATAGCAATAAACATCATTTATTTTATTGGTGAGTAGTGTTAATTGTTTTTTCTTTTGATTTATGCTATTTAATATTAAAATGAGTTTTGTTTCTATTATTTATTTAATTAAAAAATATTTACAAAGAAACTTGTAGTTGTAAACAATAATTTTTGGTTCCATTATTAAATTGTATTTTTCGTTTATTTAACATATCAAATTACAAGTTCAAATATATCTTTTGCTCCTATTTTATTTTTGTGTTTATTATTGATTTCATTTCGTAGAATCATTTAAATTTATTTAATATTTAATATCAATTTTTAATTTTTTTAGAAAGAAAATAAAAA
>JBBPBR010000001.1:42710709-42721710 GCA_037974775.1 Cicer pinnatifidum | reverse complement strand
TAAAATAAGTGAATTAAAAGTGTATTTTTTATCTTTTAAAAAATTATTCTGATTTGTTAATCTCTTTTTTTTTAAAAGTGCATATAAAATTATATTAATTTTTAAAAAGATAAAAATATGCTTTTTGCAATTATATTTTATTTTGTGATTATTTTGATTAATAACCACAACCGACAACTTTTTTAAAAAATTATAAAGAAATTGAACAACGAATTTTTTTTAAATGAGTTTGCCATTAGTGTGTGCATAAATTCACATAATCCTAAAAGAAAATAAAACTATGTTATTAACCGTGTCAAAATTAAGAGATTATTTACTTGTAAAAATGACTAAGTTAAGGGATTGAAATTTAAGTTTTCAAATTAAGTGACATGAATTACTAGATTTTAAACCTTTAGAGTAAAAAGTGCATTTTAGATTTTTTTTCTTCTAGATTCTCTCTACTAAAACTATCATATTCAAGATATGCCAAATGCTAAACCAAGGAGAATCAAATATGAGTTGAGCAAATTCGAACCCCTTCGCTTGAGCTACTTAATTGGTATTGATATTAAGTTTTTTTTATTTTTATTTATTTACAACATTAAAACTTTATTATATATAAAAATTAATCTGATATTATGACATCAGAAATTCCGATCCACCATTTTTCAATTCATATTATCCCCAAAAATCAAATGTTAGAGGCAAGAATCATGAATCACATATTTCATTCTCTCTCTCCGACCGATAAGAACCCAACAAGACAAGTCCCATGTGGGTTCTTAGGATCCACTCACTTAACTTGTGTTTCTAACCTTTTTTCACTTCAACATAACTAAACTCGTGACCCATTAAACCAAAAAAAACATAAAAACACCCCTTTTTTTCTGTGTATTCTTCTCTCTTTTTCCTCTTATTTTCTTCTTGTTCCCAGTTCCCAACTTACATACTTTTTTCCTCCAATGCTATTAACTTCTTCTTGGGTCTCTATTTAAACCCCAAAGTTACTTCATTTTCCATCTGGGTATTTTTGATTGTGATTTATAAGTTTTTGAATGATGTCTTTTACTAGCAAAAGTATTGATTTTTTTGGGAAAAACTTGGTTTCTTGTGGTTGTTCTTCCAATGCTTCTTTTGATAGGTATAAGGTGAGGAATTATGGAAAAGTTAATTCTAAAGGATGTGGAAATGGAACTCGTAAATTGGTTTGTTGTAAGAAGAAGAACACTACTCAATATCGTGTTTCTTCTATGGAGACTGCAGAACCTACTTTGAATGGTATAAGAATTTTTATTTGTTTATATACATATAGATATGTTTTGTGGAGTTGTTTCATGTTACTAGCTTGAATGAAGGAGTAAATGTTGCTATTGATTGTAGAATTTGAATTTTGGTATCGAAAGTTGACTTTAGTTTTGATACAATGTCGATGTAAAAAGTTTTAATTTTTTGAATAGTTGCAATCAATTGTATGCGTGTGATTTTAAAAATAGTGATACTAAAAATAATTGTTTTATTGATTCAACTAGTACTTTTAATTGGCTTTTCTATAAGTTTTTAATGATCTAATTGGTTTGGTTTTTGCATAGGTGGGACTCAAGCAATTAAAGACCTTGCAAAAGGATTGAACTTGAAGAGTTATTCAGAAACCCCTATTTCACCTAATAGGTTGTTTGAAGTAGTTTCTGATGATCTTCAAACACTTAATAAAAATCTTCAGTCTGTAAGTAATGCTTTCTATATTCATGTTGTCTGCTTTTTTACTATCTAGTTCTGTAGCATGTGATTATATTCAGTTAATTTATTTTCTCAAATTATTATCAGTAGTAATGTTGACATGTCAGTGTGGTGTCTATCTGTGTCAGTGTTTCATAGCTACCTGGCTTACAATTATTCCTGTTTTGTCTGTTTGAGTATTGTGTTGTTCTATTATCTTAAGCAGACCAGAAAAATGTGCTACTTTTAATGAAATGCAACATGGGTCTTAGACTTTTTGAATGATGTTCATTGTTCCATGATTAGATACATGGCTTTCTTTGTTTATTGTTGTTAACTGTTTTTGAATTCCTTGTGTCAATTATGTCTGATAACATATTGATTCTTGAGTCTCATGATAGAAGCTTAGAAAATACAATGTTTTAGGATTAAATTAAATATTATTTAAACAAAGGTCATTTTCTGTAACTTTAAGTGTTGTATAATAGAAAACTACAACAAATACTCTGGCGTCAGAGATATATGCACAATTGGCTGAACTTGTGATCAATCATTGTGTTCTTGTGTGTTTATTTCTTAGTCGAGTTTGCTGCTTCTTTTACATTGCAAACAGTAATAATTAGATTTTTCTTGCCTAGCTGTTAGTGTATCTGATGAAGATGCTCTTGATAGATTGTAGGGGCAGAAAATCCAGTTTTAATATCTGCAGCTGAGCAGATCTTTAGTGCTGGCGGGAAGAGGATGAGACCTGCTCTCGTGTTCTTGGTGTCAAGGGCGACCGCGGAGCTACTTGGCTTGGAGTAAGTATAAAACTCTCTGTCTCTCTCTCTCTCTCACACACACACTCACACATACCCGCGTGCACACATATCTAAGTTATTTGCTTGTCCTGAAAATTCTATGTATATGGTAATAAAAAGTTGAAAGCCTCATCTTGAAATGAATGATTCCAGGGATATTACTGTAAAGCATCGACGTTTAGCTGAGATAATTGAAATGATTCATACTGCAAGTTTGATACATGATGATGTGTTAGATGAGAGTGACCTAAGAAGAGGTAAGCTAGTAATCCTTATTTATAAATACTCGCTTAATATTCTTGACATCACTTTATTTTTCTGATTATGATCTTGTTTAGCAATGTGCATGCCCTAAAGCAATTTTACTCATATAGTATGGTTGTTTAATCCTGGACAACCATTTTATAACTTCAACATCACGGCTCCGACTCAATACTTTCATGTTGTTATGTATAGGTGTCAAGTGCTAAATAAACCTGTTGTGTACATTACAGAACCATTAAAATTGCATAATTCGGAATCAAACATTATTGCTCCTTGTATGCATCATTACATGTCCCCATTAAATATAAGGCCAAAACTACAGCTGCTATGTATCATCTTCTAGTGTTGTCAAATAACGGTTATAATGGCTCTATAGCAAACCAGAATTTTAACAAACAAATATTGTTCTGCAAAACATGATTTAGTACAACGTGTTGTCTAAAAGCAGCTATAGTGTAGCGAAATTTTAACTAACTGTTTTTTTTGCAATTTGTGATTGACAACACTGTGACCTTGTAAAGGAGTATTGGCATATCGGTATATATTGTCATAAAAAGGCTTTGAGTTTCAATCCTGTTGACACCTCATGGACGCGACAAATCCTTTGACATTTCATTTCTTGTTTTTATTTTTCTTTTCCAACTCATATCTGGTGTCCATTTCCTATCATTCAAACTCAACAGCTTGATAACTTGCTATGAATTAATAGGGAAGGAAACTGTTCATCAAATGTTTGGAACAAGAGTTGCGGTGCTGGCCGGAGACTTCATGTTTGCGCAGTCATCATGGTATCTCGCCAACCTTGAAAATATCGAAGTCATTAAACTTATCAGCCAGGTGAGTTCCATCATCTTTATCTTTCACCTGCATTTGTTAAAATCATCATTCCATAAGTGCTTGATGCACATGAAGCCAGTTACTTTGCATAGCGTATGAGAAACATGCATAATTCCATTTTCTGAAGTTTTATATTTTTGCATATCTTTTGGTGCTGTGACAGGTGATTAAAGATTTTGCTAGTGGAGAAATAAAGCAGGCTTCTAGCTTGTTCGATTGCGATGTTCAACTCGACGAGTATCTAATCAAGAGTTATTATAAGACAGCTTCTTTAATTGCTGCCAGTACAAAAGGAGCTGCAGTTTTCAGTGGTGCTGACAGTAACATCACCGAGAAAATGTATGAATACGGAAAGAATCTCGGTCTATCCTTCCAAGTTGTGGACGACATATTGGATTTCACACAATCAGCGGAGCAACTCGGAAAGCCTGCTGGCACTGACCTTGCCAAAGGTAACTTGACTGCTCCCGTAATCTTTGCATTGGAGAAAGAACCGAAATTGAGGGATATCATCGACTCTGAGTTTAGTGAGATCGGTTCACTCGATGAAGCCATTGCGTTGGTGAAGAGTTGTGGCGGAATTGAAAGAGCACAAGAGTTGGCGAAAGAGAAAGCTGATCTTGCTATTCAAAGTATTCAATGTCTTCCGCAAAGCGTGTATCGTTTAGCTCTCGAGGATATGGTGACATATAATCTTCAACGGATCGCGTAAGCTTGTTCATGCTGATGACACATTAAGAAAATCAGAATAATACATTATATTCTTTGGTCCTATAATATATGGAAGAGAACCCTGATTTTGAACAAGACAAACACCTTCTTCCCCTTGTGCTACTTTTTGGGGTACTAATATAAATGCACATTCTCATCAATTTATATGTTTGCAGTTATCTGCAAATTAAAGTACAAGCAACACAATATATATTCCATTATTGTATTATATAATTTTATACATAAATCAGTATATTCTTTTCCCCATTTTTATGTTCTTGGTTTTGGTTGTAAGGGAATAAAAAAAATATTTTTCTATTTTCTTTTGTTCTGTATCTTTTCTTGACTTTGCTCATATTATTTTCACTAACTTATTAAATACCAATACTTGTTGAAAAAATTAATCAACAATTGATAGGAACCAGTGGATCCTACAACCGAAAATAGTAACACAACACAATCAAGAAGCAGAAATAGATGAAATTAAGGAAAATAGGGTGTTTTGTTGATATACATGATAATAATAATAGAGGATTTTTCTAATTACTCCCATAGCAAAGCTCCAACAGAGATGAATCTTACTCTTAACTCTAACAACAACTTAATTTGGCATAGCCTCTAAAATCCTAAAACTTATTCTTAAATACTACTGAAGAGATATTTTTAGAAAATATCTTTACTAGGAAGATATTATTCAATATCTTTATTATATATTACTAATAAAATATTAAGGAAATAATTCCAGATAACATCTTTACTAAGATATTATTCATATATCTTTATTATATATTCCTAATAAAATTTTCCTATTACTTAGACACCCTACTAATTACTTAAACACCTCGTCGCTAGTAAACTTAGCCATTAGTCTTCTTAGCCTAATTTTCATAAACCCTCTATATTTTGGGTTTGCCCATAATACCCTTATCAGTAGTTGCGTTCCCATCAACAATCGATAGCATGGTATTAAACTATTAATGTTTCTCAATTTGTTGGTCAAATGTTTATCCGTTAAAGCTGAAATCAAATGGTCTCATACTAGATAGAAAAATTGCTCCCTAAGATCTTGCTCAAAGAGATGGTGATCATTGAGGAGACAATAAAAAAGACCGTGTTTAGGACTATTTAAACTATAAAAAAAATTATGTATGCAATCTTTCAAATTTGGCTTTAAACTATCTACCATCAACTTTGAGTCAAATTTAAATATGAAATTGTCAATACCCAACTCTTCTTATCTATTGTATAGCTAGATGTAACCTATGTGCCTCTCACTCCTTAAAAACAAACATGAGAATGCACACAAAAGTTTTAGTCCAAATGAACCTACCACCACCATCATCTCTAAGACACATTCTTATGCTAAAAATATTATTATTGAATGTTGCATCAACGTTGCACTTATACATGTACCAGCAGCGGTCTTGGTTCATTTAACTAGTACTAAAGTAGATGCACTCGGATTGAAAGCTCCAATAGTGTAAGTGTAATTAGCTCCTTGCCATGCGATGCGACCCACAATCCCTAACTTGATATAACTTAGGGTCAAATTAGTCAATGATATTTAAAACTTCAAAGATTAAATTATGATTTTTTTGATAATTTAATGACTACTTTGAATTTTTGAATAAGATAGGGATTAAAGTGATGTCTCTTTACACTTTTAGGAACTAAAATGACGGTCGATCCAAATTTAATTATTTCAAAGTTTACAGAACTAAACTTTTTTTAGTATATCAATGAAATGATAAAAAAAAAACTCATATACAATTACAAGATTTTGAATTCATCTAAACATAAGTTTATAAATATCGACATTTATCCGTTGAATTAAACTTTATGAGTTGAGATTTTTTTTTTTATTTTATAAAAAAAATTAAGTTGGAAAAAAGAGAAACTCTTATCTTGGTCACAAGATTTAGATACTCACAGAAATAATAAATAGAAAGAAAAAAAAATAATGCGTATTTTTTAAATTATTAAATTATATTATTTTTATTTTGAACTTAACAAAATCTCGTGCCCAAAAAAGGATTTTCCGCGAGTCATTTTCTTTTATCCTGTATGACTAGAACAAGAAAATGGTGTAATAAGCTTAACAGAATTCAGAAACAATTTCTCTCTCTCACGCACACACACAAACACAAATGAAGTTTATGAGTCACATTGCGCAATGGAGAAGCGGTGCGAAGGAAGCATTAGACCGCACAGCGATAATCGCGAAGTTCCTTTGTTGCCTTCACTTCACCGACACCTACCTCTGTTCCCCAACTCACGTACTGTTCCAAAGATTTCATCTTTCTTCTTCCTCTTCGTCTTTTTCGAATACCCTCTTCACTCAATTGCTGTAATCCTCTGTTTGCAGGTGTATGGTCCTAGTATGCTCCCTACCCTAAATATCGCCGGCGACGTTGTTCTTGTCGAACACCTCTCTCCACTTCTTGGGAACGTTGGTTATGGTGATTTGGTTCTTGTTCGCTCCCCTTTGAACCCTAATCGGAACTTGACAAAGAGAATTGTTGCTATGGAAGGGGATACTGTTACTTACTTTGACCCTTTGCATTCTGATTCCGATCGAATTGCTGTGGTGTGTGTGCTTAATGGTTTGTTCTTCGTTTTCTCTTTTTTTTTGGCTTGTTTTAGTTTTTATGATTTGTATTATTTTTTTAGTATATGTTTGTCAAAATGTGCTTACTTGATTGATGCCATGTTAGATTAGTTATGAGCTAGGTTTTTGCTCTGACCTCAAGTCTGCCACCTAGTATTGTCCGTTTTGAGTATTGTGTAAGTAATGATGGTTTTGTTCTTAGTTAAAAGATGCCTTAGTGATTCATAAGAGTGGGTGTTTATAAATTATCATTGGCCTTGATTTTTATGTAATGTGACACTTTTTGGTGTATAAGAATGGTAGCTCCTAGTTGAGACTATGGGGCTAAAGGGTTTGGTAGCCCTTGTGGGTGGCTTAGGTTCTCCTTCTAGCTTCAATGTACTGATCTCAAGTTTGCTAAACCAGTTTTCTTGAGGCTTTCAATTGCGAGCCCTCAATATTTTGTGCTTAGTTAAATGTGCCTCGGTGAGTTGAGGAGAGTAGCTGTTTATAAACTACTCTTAGCATCGATTTCCAAGCAAAGCGAGACTTTTTTGGGTGTATCTAAATAGTTTTTAAACAACGGTTCTGATAATGGTTGCGGTTATGATTCTTGATGAAATGCATTTATCTGCTTTGCTGACTTTGTCTTCGTCATTGTTTTACTGTAACGTTGTGATCAAAGATCAGTTCTTTGCTTATGATTACGATGCTTGAACTTTCCCTGTGCTTTTTGGCGGAGACAATTGATCATTTGTTTAGATTGCAATACTTATTTACTCAAGTTGACTGATATCCTTAATTCCACATGTGAGAGCATCATTCTTATCCAATTCCTTATTGAGTCTTAACACTATAATTAACTATTGAATTTTTAGAATAAAAATAAATAACTTATTACCCAACTATCTTATATGTTTCCCACATGCTTGGAGTATATGTTTTGCAGTTTTCTTGCGTAATTTATGTTGATAAGTTTGATTTGTTGCTTAATTAATCAATTTTTATTTCATAGGTGCCAAAGGGGCATGTTTGGATTCAAGGAGATAACGTCTACGCTTCCCGTGATTCACGTCATTTTGGTCCCGTTCCATTAGGTCTTATAAAAGGAAAAGTGTTTTTCAGGGTAACTATTGTGCCTCATACTATATTCTTCTATTTGTTTTATGTGGTTTTCGTTAATTAGGTTTCTCTCCATTATTTTGATTCATTTGAGGTTTATAATGCAATTTACTTCTCACTTACTTTCATGTGGTTCAATATTATCTTTCCTGAATAATTTAGAGTTAGCTAGGGTTCTAATGACACGTTGTATTAATACACTGCGAACCACTAATACGGTATTGACATATAGAAGTGATTGAATGTAACCATATGTATTTGTGTGTGTTGGTGTCAGACACTGACACATGTTGAATACTAGACACTCCTTCAATCCAAGGTTTTGGTACCACATTTATGTCTGCTTTTATGTTTCTTTCCGGACTTGTACATATACTTGCAAACATCTACTGATTCTATGCTTGTAAGTTTTAAAGTTTAATCGGCAATGCAATTCTAGATTTCATGTACTGGAACAATTTCATCTGTCATTGTAGTGAGGAAATCATTTGCTGATTGAAACTAGGTCCTTCCAATTTGTTAGTTTTATGTTATTATGCTTTGCTACTATAGTTTTGCTTGATACCAAAAAATCAACGTATTTCGTTACATGCTTAAGTGCAAAGTTGTTCTATTTAATTGAATCTAGTGTTAGAGATATTTAAAGTACTGTTTTCTATTAGGTTTGGCCACTCAATAGCTTTGGACTGTTAGATAGCTGAAGATACTTTAAAGAAGGTATGGTACGTTCTATTACTTGCATTCTATTATGTGGGTTTGATATGTCTGCTTTTGCCCTTTGTTTAGAAAACTTATTCCAGTCTCAGAAATGGACATTATAAACTACACTATAGAAAATGAACTTTTTCATATGATTTTCTGCTGAATTTGAGTTATAGTTACCAGGGTTTTATGCTTTTATTTAATGTTGATGTTGGAATTTTTTTTAATACTCTTTCTCTCTTCTCATGTTGATGGACATTATCAATGTTGATGTTAGAATGTTTTGATACTCTTCTCTCTTCTGATGTTGTAAGGAAGAAAATTTATTGCAAAAAATTAGATTCTATCTGTCTCATTTTTGTTTTATTCTATCATCAAATGTGGACTCAGCTACATGAAAAAAATTTAGGGCTTGTTGGGTTGGGTTTAAAAAATATTTTATATTTTCATCTTTAGTTAAACAAATGTCGGCTTCTTTTTACTCCATTTCTCATTTTCAAAGATTTGTTTGTCATAAAAACAAATGTTTTCATTGTTTCTTTTTTGTATTTTTATAATTAAAAGTAAAAATGAAAATAATAATGTCTCAAACCAAACAGGTCCTTAGCATAATATATTGGAAGTAATTTCTTGTTCAAGTGCCAATTATTGTCTGCTTAGGCCTTATTATAAGGGAAAGCATGTGATAGGAACCCGAAATAAGAAAGAAAAGAAAATAAGTATTATTTGATTGAAACTGAAATATTATAGGAGATTAACTACTGTATTCCTAGAGCAAATGCTCCTCATAGAAGAGATAATTCTCTCTATGCCCAACCTTAAAGGTTCTAATAGAAAATATGCAGAATGACAACTCCCCTCTCAACACTACCCCTTATAAACTAACTCTCCCCCTTTCTCTAATTTGCCTTTTGGATCACTTTAACTGGGCCTTGGACAATTGAGCCTACAACTACAAGTACATATAAGATACCTATCAGCATGAGAGCACTTGTGTAATGATTCCCTTACATAAATTGGAGGTTAAGATTTCCAGTTCTTTTATCTGTGTTACAGCTATCGGTTAATAACTAACACCTAACATATTTTTCATTTGCCAATTTATTGAACAGTGCTTATAGTCAACCATCCCTTAAAATGCATCTTAGTGTACTTGGGTGGAGCTTCAGTGATTTCAATGGATGTGGCTGTTTGCATGAGGAACACATGAATCATGCTCCCTTTCGTGGCGACAAAGGATACATGTTTTATCCTTAAAAAAAAAACTTTATAAAAAAACAGAGTGGACAATTATATGCAGCAAGAACAGTTGGGTTATGAACCATGCATTTTACCCCTGATTTTTGTTTTTTGCAGGGTAGGCTAACTTTCTTTGTTTTTGGTTGTTCATTGTGAATTTATACCTGAAAATTACAGACGTATAGATTCAAAGAAGTACTTCATCTATTGTTCTTGCCTCATTTGTCAGGTTGATTGTTGTTTTCTATGGTTATGTGGAATCTAGAGATTCTAGACTGTTAAAATATAGTAAGGTTTTGAGTGGTGTTATTGGGTTTGTTTTGTTTTTGGCTTTGATTTTGAGTGTGGTGGTGGCGTTGGTAAAGAGGAAGAGATTAAAGAAGGAGAAAGGTTTTGAAGGAAGATGAGTTTATTCCTGTTCTGAATTTGAAGGTTGTAAGCATAAATTTGGATTTTTGAGTTTTCAATTGGGTGATTTTCTAGGTTTCGGTGACGAGGAGGAGGATTTTCGAAATATATAGCAGTGTTGTTTAAAAATAATTAAATATTTATATTTTATACCGTCAAACTTTATAAATTCGAAGACATAACTATTTTCAAAGACATAGCTATTTTGACATTTTACTCATTACATTGATAAATATTTTATACGTTATAACTTCGAAGACATGACTATTTTGACATTTTATTCAACACATTGATAAATATTTTATTTTATACAATTCGAGTGTTGTGGATTTGTTATTAAGTTTATTCTTTATATTTTTTACAATTTTAAATTTATGTAACTCTTGATCTCACGGATTCTATAAATTTGAATGGATATTGTTTTCAATAAAAGAAAGTTTAACTACACATCATTTGTGTAGTTTGAATTTGTGAGATTTTGGTCTCTAAACATAATTCTTCCATTAATTTTAAAAAATTAATCAAATCCAAACAATATTTTATCATATGAATAACTCTGGTGTAGGATATATCCATTGGTATTGGATAATAGTTATCCACTAATTGTTCCGTTGTATAAAAATAATATATTTG
>JBBPBR010000001.1:42658812-42674071 GCA_037974775.1 Cicer pinnatifidum | reverse complement strand
TTTAATAAATATTCTAAAAAAAGAAATGTTTTATTAAATATATTATTTTTTAATCTGTTAATTACGAGGATACAAGTTGTATAATTTAATAGTTTTAAGACTCATTTTTATAAGTAAATTAATTAACTTGTTTTTATTTAAAAATCTGATTAATTAGATGTGACATCTTTTTAATCTTTGAGTTGTTAAGACACAAGTGGTGCCATTTGGTAGTTTTAAAACTCAATTTTAAAACAAAAAATAATAAAATAGTCTTAAAATGATTAGATTAGATGTGACATCTTTTTACTCCTTGAACTTTTGAGACACGATTTATACAACTTGATAGTTCTACAACTCGCAATTTTAAAATAATTATTTGAATCAAATAAACTCATTAAAAGCAAATTTTTTTATTACCAACAACAAAAAAAATTATTTCTTTAAAAGCAATCAACGCATCCGTATTTTTTATCCAAGAACGGCGTAGCTTTGATTTCTGCATCGCACCAGGAGATACGTAGGAGCAAGATTACACTCTTGTTAAATACAACAATAAAAACTTTTTTTCCTCTCTTTTTAGACACACTTTTATCTCAAATAATCACATTTATAAAAAACAATTTATATTCAAAATAAAATAGAAGTAGAAGATGGAAACAACATTGTGTTTTGGAATGTGCTACATCAGAAATTTTTGTGAGTTGACAAATAATAATTTTAGCATATGGAATACAAGAAGATGAGTTGTCGCAAATAGAAGTTGAGGTTCTATTTTAATATATTATAATAGATAATAGATACTATAGCTCTTTCTTCTTCTCTTCTTCTCATTCATCTTTATTCTCCAATATCTTATTCTTGATTTGATTTTTCACAACATATATAAGTTAATTAAAAGAATTTTTAAAAAACAATTTTTAATTTTTTTCTTCAAATAACCATTAATAAAAAACACTTTTACAAATTCAAATATGTTATGAATATACTTAGTGGATGTACATTCTTTTGTCTTCACATTCTCCTAACTTCGATTAGTAAGTGGATTTAGTAATTACTAGTAATACTAATGGTCTCTAAGATGAGCATTTAGTGTCCAATAAATATATTTCACTTTATATTGTAAAAACATACTAGAGAATAGAATAATACAAAGCTCTTATGTATCATTATCGTCCTTTCTCTTTTAGCTTATTTTTAACAAAATCCAAATAAACTGATTTGATGTTCAAGTAAGCAACTATGATAGAAAGTCTGCTATTCATAAGAAATTGTAAAATGCCAAAGTTACCTGCAACATGTGTAGGTTTAATTAACATAGAGCCAATGTAAAAGGTATTAAAAACTTTATCACCTATACATATATTTAGCTTTCAGAAAAATTAATATGATAGTATTTGTAGTAAATGATGTTTAACTATATTATGAGCTTGCTATATATGTTACATTATGAGCATTATAATAATACAAAAAGCTAATTATTAATTTTATATTTCCACTTTACGTAGAATAATATGAGCACCATATTGTGGCTGAAGAGTAATTACCGTAGCCGGAGCATGAGCATAGGATGGAGAAAGTTCAAACGAGAAATGTTGTAAAATCATTGACATTGCCATTTTCGCTTCCAACATAGAAAAAGTTTGTCCAATGCAAATTCTAGGACCCCCACCAAATGGAAAAAATGAAACTTTGCCATTTGTTGCTTTTAAAACACCTTCAGAAAATCTCTCAGGATTGAACACCTTAGCATCATCACCCCATAGTTCACAGTCATGGTGAACCAAAACCACTGGTAAGGAAACTTGCACTCCAGCAGGTAATGTTATGTTTCCAAGCTTCACATCTTTGTGAACACTTCGAGCAAGTGCTATTACAGGTGGGTATAACCTAAGAACCTCATTCAAAATCATGGTGACCTATATAAAAAATAGTTAAGTCAATGGTAAGTAACAAGGCATATATTTTATATTATGAAGAGAAAAAGAAAAAAAAAAGAACTTACAATCTTAAGATGATTTAGTCCATCAAAATCTGGTTTTTTGTTGCCAAAGACTTGAAATACTTCCTCCCTTGCACGTGCTTGCCAATCAGGGTACCTACTTAAACACACCATAGTCCAAACAAGCAGAACTGAAGTGGTCTCTTGTCCAGCAAAGTAGAATAACTTGCATTCCTCTATTACATCTTCAAGACTCATTCCAACATTCTTATTGTTTCCATGTTCTTCCATTTCCTTGTGATTTGACTCCAAAAGTATGCCTAATAAGTCATCCTTAGTGGCTTCACCTGCCTTTAGTGCCTTCTCTCTCTTGTTAATTATATCTGTAAGTGAAGCTTTTATATCTCTGTCAATTTCCTTCATCCTTTTATGGGTGGTAGTTGGTAGAAACCTTCAAAATTAACATAATTAGTCTCGTAATTAACATGATAGGAAGGAAATCCTATTTCTAAATCGATCGAATCACAAATTAGTCCTACCTCCATCCAGGAATGTAAACTTTCATCATAATCTGCTTCGTAAGTTCAGCTTGCTCGATTTGAAGTTGAAATATTCTTTTTCCTTCTTCAAAACTACTTCCAAACGCCGTTCGAGAAATAACATCACTAGCCAAATTTTGAAGGAAAGGCCATACATCCATTTCGCACGATCCGTCCGATGACAACATTTTCTCCCATTTGCTAATTAGATCATCGCAACTTTTGAAGAATATTGGTAACATTATCTGTGGCATAAGAGATAAAGACAGGTTAAAATTCCTTAAAGTCAAACTAAGCCCATGTGAATTAAGAATTCAAATCATGTTTTGTTTAAAACCTAACTTCTGATGCTTACAAAATCAGATTGTAAGATGATGAATGTCTCCCACTTATAAAGACATTCAGAGACTCAAAATTTGATTCTGCAGTATGCAAATTAGCTACATATGATCTACATCAGTAAATCTAGTAAAGGGAAACTTGCCTTCAATTTTTCTAAATGAAATGCAGGGTTGATTATCTTTCTATGCTTGTTCCACTTTTCTCCCTCATAGCTTACAAGACCATTAGCTAGTAACCTGACAAGTGGATTCGAATTCGGCTTTCGGAAGTCATAGATTTTGTTAAGTACATCTTTAATTTGCTCAGGATCTGTGATGTTCACCCTCGGTATCGGTCCAAACCACATAAAAGAATTCTTTCCTGCATACCATCAGCAATAAGACTTATACTAAAGATATAAAAAAAAGTATAAATCAAGAATTGAGGAGAACAAGAAACTATAGTTATGCTATTTGAATTTGACTTGAAATACCAAATATTGGAAACTTTGAGAATAAAAGCTGAACTGTTTATATTTTCTACATGAAAACATGAAGTGGTTCATTGTAAGAAATCAACTACAAAGTCTTTCTTCCTTCTTGGAATTTCCTGTGTTCTGTTTTTTCTATTCTCCAAATCTATACTAGTTTGTAGAGAGGATAGTTGTGCCTAAAGCAAGTCAAATCTTGACCGAAACAATCTTTGATCAAATTAAACTTACCTCTCAGCTGAAATTCATATTATAAGAGCTCATTTCCCTTAAGGAGAGGGTTAAGACCAAAAACTTATGGATTTTTTTAGTTTCTCCGCTCTCTATTGCGGAATTCCAGTAGTTAAAGTAATCTTATAATTTTATCGAATAACACTACTTAGATTAGGTCTTCTTTGGTTCCTCCATCCTCTTGAGTCAAATCTCAATCGTTAAATTAATCTTATAATTTTATCGAATAACACTAGTTAGATTAATTTAATAGATTGAGATTTGGCTCCAGAGTATGGAGGAACTAAAAGGAAGACCTAAATTCATTTATGTAATAAAAAAAAATGATCAAATACTTTATTGTCCACAAGACGCTTTGAAAGTTTGAAAGCAGCATACCTATTAATTACTTTATTCTCAATTCTCTTTTGTTTTTTATAAGAATTTCTTTCAATAATTTTTTTATTCACAAGTTGAGTAGAATGAAACTAGTACTAGTCTATAGTCCCTATTAAATCTATCAAAATTTAAATTACTTTTTATTAACAAGTGGGGCACTCAAATCTTTTCCAAAAAGAGAGATGGGGCACTCAAATCCAATTTAAATTATCACCATCATAAAATAAAGGTAATTATTTAATTTTTAATATTTTAAAATATTAAAAATCTTATTATTTTTTTTATAAAAATCCAAAACTTTATTAATATCTTCAAAACAAATTCCATAACATATATTATCAATCTTCAAAAAAAAATTATATATTTATCAAATTTATAAATTAAATATTCAAATAAACTCATATCAATATATAAAATTAAGTTTAAGAAATATTTTGCATAAAATAAAATTAGAAACACATCCTTTGGGAATATAAAGAGACATACCATATTTGGTAACACTGTGATGGACATAGGAAAACACACGAGGCCCAATATCATCTGAAAGATTCATAGGCTTAGATGTTGCTTCCTTTCTCATCTTCAAAAGATCTTTTACGTCTCCAACTAAAAGCCTATATGAATTACCTTTAAACCCTTGTTCTCTTAGAAGTTTTTCAAGCTTCTTTGGCTTCAACCATAACCAAGTAAGCATCCTCCATGCCCAAATTAGAGAAAGTATTGTCAAGGTGAAGAGAATTATGGCAGTAGTAGCTGTAGTCATTTCGTGGTGAAAAGAAAGTAGGAGAAGATGATGAAACAAGTAATTCGGTCGGCAAGAAAAAGTATGATATGATATTTATATTATATGGAGCACTAAACACAGTCCACACATGTCCTTGACTAAGACTTTTTTGTCGTTTTCATATTTCGAATTATAACACGATTCTTAGCTAGTAATTCTGAGATTGGTCTTAACAAACAAAAAATTTTAACTTATTTTTTATTAAATGTTTTTAGATAACATATTAAATACTTCTTTTATTAAAAATTGTGTGTGAAAAAAAAATAAAAATATGGGATAGTTTAGTATCTATTAAATGTGGTAAATCAGGTCGAATTTATTAGACTATACTGTTTAATTTGTTAATTTAGATAAATTGAATTGAAATTCGATTATTTAAGTTAACTCTTTTCATTAAAAATTTAGTGGTGATGGATGAGGCGAATTAGCTGTCTAACATGATTCAAAATTGTTTGTTTTTTTAAAATAAATCATGTTTAGTTGATAATTTTTTTTTCTTTGTTGATAAGTATAGTACTTTTTATTGTAGCTTTTTTGTTGAGGTACTACTACTATATAGTAAAAGTCACAATACGACTAAACTCAAACTCTTTTAATTGCACATTTTGAAAGAATTTCAACGAAGACATGATATACAGTAAAGATATGTATGATTTTATTCAATGTGACACTGCTAAACTCAAAGATAAATTTAACGCTAACTAAAATAAGATGAATAGAAAAGCATCATATGAGAAACCTCATTTGTTCTTCCAAAGCGCGAATGAGATCTTGGAGCTCTTGTATCTGCTATACCAGGACCTCCTCCTCGACATGAGGCATGTGCTCCCAGAAGGCAGCTAGGGTTGGATCTAAGTGTATATCCACATGTTGAAACAGAAATAGATGATAACAATATATGGGAGAAATTAAAAGAGTGGTATTAACGGAAGAATGTGCAAAGTAAAACATTTTTGATTCGGACGTTGGTGAATATGAAACAAGGAACATAGTTTGATTGGTTTTTTTCAAAGTCAGAAGCACTAGTTGCAAAGTCATGGGGAGGAGTCAATCTAGACATTTTCATACACGCGATAACTCTGAAATCCGTAGCAAGTCAAGAAGAGAGTCGAGGACTAGATAAGAAGTGATATGCTATAAATGTGGCAACACTGGTCACATAAAAAGAAATTGCAGGTTCCTTAAGAGAGATCAATCAAGGAAAAGAGATGAAGACAAATAGAAAAAAATGATAAAGATACAACATCAGTTGCATTTGTTAGTGATGTCTACATTGTTTGTGATGATAATTCCATAAACCTTGCATGTCATGATTCAAATTGGATTATTGATTTGGGTGCCTCATGTCGTGATTTCTTCTCATCTTACATTGTTGGTGATTTTGGCACGGTAAAAATGGGAGATGAAGGAGTATGTAAAATTATCGATATGGGAGACATGTTTCTTATGTTTGTCTCAATGGAAAAATGTTAGACATGTTCCTGATATTCTTCTCAATTTGATTTCGGTGAAAGCCTTAGATATTGACGGTTATCACATTTATTTTGGTAGCGGTGGTATAGATAAAATCATCAAAGGGTCTTTAGTGGTTGCGAAGGAGCAAAATTCTATTTCTTTCTATAGGATGCCTACGAAGCTATGCAAGGAAGAAATGAATGCAATTGAATGACTCTTTTAATTTATGACATATGCGTCTTGGTCACTTGAGTGAGTAAGAACTCAACATATTTACAAATAAAAGTTTCCTTCTTGCGAAAGGTACATCTCTAAAAACTTGTACTCATTGTTTTGTTGGAAAAGAACATAGAGTTTCTTTTCATAATATTGGTCCTTATAGGAGGCAAAATACTCTTGATTTAGTTCACGCCGATGTTTGCATATGACAGTTAGTAAACCTCTTGGTGGTGCATCATATTTTATTACTTTTATTGACAACCATTCTAGAAAAGTGTGGGCTTTTCCTTTTCCTTTGTGTTATTTTGTGACAGTCAAAGTGTGATTCATCTCAACAAGAATTCGAATTTTTATGCAAAGTTAAAGCCTATTGAGGTGCGATATCATTGAATACGAAATACACTTGAAATGATGTCATTTTCAATTGAAAAGATTCACACCGATGAGAATGGTTCAAATATGATGACGAATGTCTTGTCTGTGTCGAAGATGATATGATGTAGAAAAAAGGTCTACATTGTTGAACAATATCTTCATACTAAAGTCGTGAGGGAGAGATTTGTTGGATGAGCTCACTTCCTAAATGGGACCCACCAAATATTATTATTATTATTATTATTAGGCTTAATTGCGATTTTGGTCCCCTATTTTTGCTAAATCACAAAAGTAGTCCTCCCATTTTTTCTCAAGTTTTGGTCCCTAAATAGAATTTTGGTCCAAAACTTCATAAAGTGTCATTTTTTTAAGCCACCCACACCATTTATGATAATAGATTCCAGGTACAATTGTTGCACCACGAGATCTTGAGGTATGGTGTGGCGAAGTAAACGCAAAAAAAAAAAAAAAATGACTTTTCATCACATTTTGGACCAAAATTGTGTTTGGGAGACCAAAATCGGAGATAAATAAAATGGGGGACTATTTTCGTGATTCAGCTAAAATAAGGGACAAAAACTACAATTAAGCCTTATTATTATTATTACTAAAGAAAGAAAAAGAAAAAAAAAAAAGGAATAAGATGTTTTAATGGACCAGGTCCATGTAGAGAGAAAAAAAAAGGGATTTGAAATCCCTAAGTTGAAAACAAAAAATAGGAACAGTACGACAAGAAAGGAAGAGGAAAGAAAAGGGTACACAACATAAATCGAGAAGAAGAAAATTGGGTTCTTATGGTAAAAGGTGTATAGCAAATTTGCTTCGTTTTGTCTACAATTTTATTATGTTATTTATATGACTAAGTTTGTTCTTTTAATATACAGTGTTAGTAATTGTACCTTATCTGAGAGTTAATTGAAATACCCACTTAAGTGAAAGGTTGCTTGTTATTTATTTAGTTTCCAATATTTGGTGTAGACTATGATGTATCTATTAATTATTATAGCGGGAGGTTTTACTAGATTAGATCCCATGATTTTATTCTCTCAATTTGAGGGAAGATTTCCACGTTAAAAATTGTGCCTATCCATATTTAATTTTTTGTCAATTTTTCTTGCTATGTGAAATTGTATTTTCTATTTGGCCATTTATCTGCATAGGTGGAGAAAAAATATTGCGTATTATTGAGATAGATATATCTGATTTTTTTTCAACAAGACAAACAGAGAATACTAACTAAGTTTTTTCTTCAACTTTAATACTACCTAATGGATTAGCCTATACATCCTAAACAATTAACAATGAAAATAGGAAAAACACATAACAAAACCACATTATAACGCGTTAAATGCATTTATCAACAAAACATCAATTACATAAGATTAGAAAATGGTTTAGTTTGTAATCTGACTTGATTTGATCAATTAGATTATGACCTGATCGAATTGCAACAAAAATTTGTATGATAGTCGATTAGACTTTGCATATAGTCACAAAATAAATTATGTCAATCTTATTTTGAACACTAAAATCTACACATTTAACAAATAGAATATACATGAGATCTTTTGTTGGGGGTATGCTGCAAATCTTGAACAAGAAGAAGATGAAAGTGATGATGATGAAGGTTGCAGAAATAAATTCTAAAACATGTATCACAATAAGGTTTAGGTTCGATTTGCCCCCACCAATCTATATATATTGGATGCAAACGGGTTAACCGGTGAATCCCCTTCAGGATACTTTGAAATCCTTGAAGTAAATTGCACATTCACATTAAACCTATTAATCATAGTTTATATAATAAGTTCCTTCATTTACTCTCGTGCACTAGAGAAAAGAAGAAATGACTCATAAATATTTTTGACATAATTTTGACTCATGTAACATGAATTTTGTGTTGTTTATCTTGTGTGTTCTTTATGTCTCTAAAGTATCTCTATTTATAGAGATGTTCATACCAATCGATGAAAGAAAACAACTCTTGAGAAAGATTGCAACTCTTAAGTCCGTTATTATGGAAATCTTATGGTTTTAGATAGATGTATCTTACGATTTGAACCATTACTTAGTAAATTATGTTTTCAATTATCCGTGAATAGATTGGTAGACAAGCTTTGAACCAACCATTCATTAGATCAAGTGTGCATAACTCACACATGAAATCTCGGCACCATTGATCGAATTATAAATATAACACATTTGATGAGGCCCTATGTCTCATATCTTTTTCATGAAAATTTAAGAGTCAAACCCTTGAACTCTATAAAGCGGCCCACTTCATTCTCATATAAGTGGACTATATCAGAAATGCACTCATAATTATATATTCCAACAAATATATGCTATATGTCCATTAAGATGAGACATAATCCTACCACTTTTATTTTATTGTCCAAGTACTTTTAACCTTTGGGATGATAGTTTACATAATAAGTTCTTTCATTTACTCTTGTGCACTAGAGAAAAGAAGAAATGACTTAGAAATATTTTTGACATAATTTTGACTCATGTAACATGAATTGTGTTGTTTATCTGGTGTGTTCTTTATGCCTCTAAAGTGTCTCTATTTATAGAGATGTTCATATCAATTGGTAAAAGAAAACAACTCTTGAGAAAGATTGTAACATTTGGTAACTTAAAAGAGACATCGATTTGAATTAAATCCAAACATTGCAACTACTTGATCAATTTCAATTTCAAATTATTTGGCTGCACAAACTTGTTATGAGTCATATTGATATGATAGCCTCAACGCGTGTCCTAGCTCGTCTGAGAGCTTGATTTGCCTCAATTGTTTGTCTCTTGCCTTCAGCCTTATTCAAGTTAGCTTATGCTATTTTAAGAGTTTGTTGTGCTTCTTGTGGATCAATGTCACTACCCTTTTCTGCATCATTTACTAAAATTGTGATCTCGCCTATTCTAGCAAAACCGCCCATCAGAGCCATCGTTAACCTTTGGTCATTAAGGCGTATTCTCGAAATACCTACATTAAGTAATTTATTTTTGCTACATTAATATAATTATTAGAGAACTCTAAATAGCATAAGTTAATTTATATTAATTTGAACAATAAAGTTGATTAGCATTGATTTTATTTGACATAGAAATTTAAATAAAAATTATTGGTGTACAACCATGTATATTGCTTAGATTTTGATACAGATAGAAATAGAAAAACTCGTGTGATATGTTAGTAATGAAATAAAAAGTGAGAGATAGAGAAAAAATAGTATTGAACTTAAAAAATATTGTGGATTTACAAATATTATTATTGAAATTTAAATTATCCATCACATTGGAAGGATGGCATATCATTGTTCCCGTTATGTTGTTTCATTTTCAAAGACCAATTATTTAGTAATTCAAATGTAACATTCCATATAATTTAGAAGAGGTATTCCCCCTACAAGTACAAAAGATGAATACATAAATTAAAGTTGCTTGAAAATAATTTTACATTAATTATACACATTCATGACACTATAATTTATGTAGAATGATATGACCCCCATATTTTGGACAAAGAGTGATTGCAGCCATTGGAGCATGAGCATAGGCAGGGGAAAGTTCAAATGAAAAACGTTGTAGAAGTTGTGACAAAATCATTTTCGCTTCTAATAAAGCAAAGTTTTGGCCAATGCACGACCTAGGACCCCAACCAAATGGGAAAAAAGAAACTTGGCCTTTTGTTGCTTTTGCAATTCCTTCTGAAAACCTTTCGGGTTTGAATTCAGTAGCATCATCACCCCAAATATCACGATCATGGTGAACAAATAGTATTGGTAAGGAAACTAGAACTCCAGCAGGTAGAGAAAGACTTCCAAGTTCCACATTCTTACGAACTACTCGATTGAAGTAAATTGATGGTGGGTATAACCTTAGAACCTCGTAGAGAATCATTGGCATCTATGATACACAAACTTACATTAGGACTTAATGCCAAAATGATTTAAGTAATAGTATAACAATGAAAAATAAAATTAAGTGTATGATACTTACTATTTTTAGGCGAGTTAGCCCATCATTATTTGGCATTTGGTTGCCAAAAACTTGCAAGATTTCCTCTCTAGCACGTGCTTGCCAATCAGGATATCTACTCAACAATATCATAGTCCAAACAAGTAAAACCGAAGTGGTTTCTTGCCCCGCAAGGTAGAATGCATTGCATTCATCAATTACTTCTTGGTTGGTCATTCCAACAGTCTTATTGTTTCCATTTTCTTGTATTTCTTTGTGATTTGATTCCAAAAGTATGCCTAATAAATCTTTGTTAAAGACTTCACCAGCCATCATTGCTTTCTCTCGTTTGTTGATTATAGCCTTGAGTGATGTTTGTATATCTTTATCAATTTTTGCCATCCTCTTGTGTGTAGTTGTTGGTAGTAACCTACAAATAGATCATATTTGATTTAAATATAAATAAGCTTGCATCTCTATTAGAAATTGAATACTATACAAATGAAATTAACAAAGGTAGTTATATAACCATTTGGGGTGTGTGATCACTTGTTATCAAAGTTCCCTTTCCACACTAATGTCTTGTCGTTCTAACAATTAAATATATATTTTTTTTCTTTTTTAATTATAGATTTAGTCTCTATATTCACCTATTCATAGAATTTATTTTTCTATTTTAAAAGTCGACATATTTAGTTTCTTTTAAAAATTTTTTATCTAAAAAAATAAAAATTAAATATATTTTAAACGATGTGACATACAATTTTATGATATAGAAATATATATTCATATGTGATTAATCAAATTACAAAAATAAAAATTTTATGAAGGTAAAACTTAAAATTTTTAGTGTATTATTCGATATCATCATATCATATTTCACGTTATTTAAAGAATGTCACATCACTATATTTTTTGTTAAAAACTCAGAACGAGATATTAAAACTGTCAAACTTTAAAATAAGAAGTCTCATTATGTGAATTAGTGAAAATTTAAACATTGTTTTTCTATCATAAGTTATATCGATAATTATTTTTTTGAAAATGCTTAATTTTGCTATGTATTATATTATTGTTGGCCTTACCACCATCCTGGAATGTAAACGTTGCGTAATTTCATAATAAGTCCTGTTTGCTCTTTCAGAAGATCAAATATCTTTTTCCCTTCTTCATAACTGCTTCCAAATGCTGTTTTAGAAATAATATCACAAGTCAAAGTTTGAAGAAAAGGCCATGCATCGATTTCAAGTTTTCCATCTGAAAACATCTCTTCCCATTTGCTAATCATATCATTACAACTTTGGGAAAATACGGGTAACATAATCTGCAATATATAGAAACATACCATAACAGTCATAATTAAAACTTAAAAAGGGAGTAACAGTCATAACAGTCATAACAGCAATATATAGAAACATACCATAACAGTCATAATTAAAACATACCATAAATGTTACTTTTACTTTCGAATAAGAAGATAATATATTTTAAAGTAAATAATTGTTTAAATTTTTAAAAATAATATCAAAAAAATTATTTTCATTATTTTTAAAAATATATATCTGTATCATATGATAACTAACATTTCATCTTATCTTCACAATAATTAATGGTTCACTTTAAGAGTCTACCATTAAAATAAAATAAACACACATTTAAACTACAATGTTTGCTTAACATACTATGAAAAAATTGCATTTTCAAAAAAAATTAAAAACGAAAAGCAAATTAATATCCAATTTCATCACTAAATTTAATAACGGAGACAATTGGAGACAAAGTCTATTTTTTTGTCTCTGATTTTCATCATTAATCAACTGTTTGTAGTATATGTTACTAAGAAATTAAAACTCCTTACAATAAAGTGTTTAAAATTAGTAATTGTATAACCTTTAATTTTTCCGAGTAGAAAGCAGGAGTGATAATCTTTCGATGCATCCGCCATTTTTCGCCTTCATAATTTGCGAGTCCTGATCCCAATAGCTTGAAAAGGGGGCTCAACTTAGGTTTTTCAAAGTCATGCATGTTGTTGAAGATTTCCTTAATTTGCTCAGGGTTTGTAATGATCACTTTTGGTTTTGTACCTTCCCATAAAAATGAATTCTTGCCTACACATGATTTTATTGTGTTATCATCAACTGTTTTAAAAGGACTACATAGATTTTGAGAAAATTGAATCTTTACCCCCACAATTTGATTTGTACCTCTTCAATATATAAAAAATCTAATTTTATCCTTTTTATTTTTATTCATTTAAAGGTAAAAGAAATACTTCAAAATAGTATATGTTCAAAATTTTCAATACTTAAATTTTTTTCTCTCGAGTAGTTGATAACTCTTTCCAGAAAATTAAATTTTGAAATTTTTAATAGTTAATTTTATTCTGTCGAAAATTTTAAATAATTTCTTTTTATTTTTATTCTGAATTTTTTTTAACTTCTTTTGAAAAATAATTTTTTTAAAGAAATTTTACTATTTAAATATTTTTTTTTAAATACTTTTCTTTAGAGTTTGAGACATTTGAACCTTTTCAATATATTAAATTAAACCCTAGTAAATTCCTTTCATCAGGAAATCAACCATTTTAAATAAATGTTCATACAATCAATAAACTAGGACACTCTAACATCACAATTAATACAACAAATTGGGAGTCTTGCTAATTGGCACATGTCGACCCTTCAGTCAGAAATTTAAATTTTTTTTGAAAATAACTATAGAAAATTTCAAATTTCCGATTGAAAATAATTCTCGAAAATTTCATTTTCTAAATTTCCAATATTAAAATATAAATACGAGATTTTTTGAAGTTTTTTATTAGAGAAATTCATAGAAAAAAAATTACTTTTTTTGAAAATTTGAGAATGTAAAGATATGATTAAGATATCCCAAATTTGTTTTGATTTTTGCCATAAGAATATTTTTATGAGTTAAAGTATTAAAATTATAAATGACGGGTACAAGTCTAATTGTGTGGATACAAAATTTAATTTTGTAAAAATACTATTTGGGCCTAGACTTTATTTTAAAGGGCATAGACTTATTGGGCTACCAGCTTTGATGTAGAACGTGACCCACGTTTTGTTGTTGTTAAAAGTTTTATAGTAATTATTCATCCACGCCGTTGTTTATTACAAAAGATAAAAGATACTATTGTTTTACTACTACAGCTTGAGTGTATATATTATTTATTCTGTCATTATCCTAAAGTATAGATCTAAACAAATCCAGAGAAAAAGAAATTAAACAATCAAGATAATAATATCATTGATCTAAATAAACGATGTTGGAGAGAAAATTATTGATATACTTGTGTTAAAATCAGAAAATTAAAGATCTACTGATTATAACAATATTTAATCAGATTTCATTTATTTCTCGCCTAACTCCATATTATCATAACTAATTTTTGCTAAGAATTTCTTTTTAAAGATGCAAAATATGAGTTTTGGGAATCAAAGATACATACCAAATTTGTGGACAATGTGATGAATAAATGTAAAGACGTGTGGTGCGACATCTTTGTCAAGTGAGAGAGTATTGTTGGTAGGTTTTTGAGATTTGGCATTTTCCATCATCACCTTAATCATTTCCTTTGTGTCTCCAACCAAAATCGTATATGGATTGCCTTGAAGGCCTTGTGCTCTCAACAGCTTTTCTAGTCTCTTTGGCCTTAACCACACCCAGTTTAGAAGCTTCCATGTCCAAAGTAGAACAAGAGGCGCCAATATGAGAAAACATGTTGCGTTGGTGGAAGTGATTCTCAATGTCATTCTTTTTGGGAGAACAAAATTGGGGGCACTTAGTTAGGACAGAGAAAGAGAAATAAAGTATAAAAAGAGAGCAAGGAAAGAGTATAGGAATGATTTAAGGGATTGTTTCCTCTTCAGCGGTTTAACTACTGGCTTATTTATACTTGCAAAGTATTAATTTACTTTGTTTTAATTTTTAGAAGATCCTTTATTTTTATAGAATATCTTTTAGAAGATGTTGCTTTTAATTTTTTGACAGGAAAGTATGTAAATTCAAATTAAAAATAATATTAATTAGGGATTAATTTTGGTATTATTATTTTTTATTTTGGCATTCCGTATTTGAAATTAAAGGCTTATCTCTCGAAGTATGAAGATTCAATTAAGGGGTTGAATTTTGCCGCAAGTATTTTTCCACGCTAATAACTATTAAGTGATATGATTATCTGTCAAAGGTAATTAGGAATGTCCAAAAAAAAAAAAACCGAAAATTGAAGTAAATTGTTAAACTAAACTAAAAAAAATAAACTTGAATTGTTGTAATTCAGTTTGTGAACTATTAGAGTTATGTTCTTTTTACGTACTTCGAGCAGTTTAACAGTTCAATTCAATTCTTTTGTTTTTTAACCCATCTTCTTTTCCCTTTTTATAAGATTAATTTTAATTTTTCAACTATATTAATTATTATTTTTTTATTATTATAACTCTAATTATGTAACATTTTTATTTTGTAAATGTAATAAATTAAATATTATAATATAACCATAAACTAAATCACTCTTTTCAAGAATAAACCAATAAAATAATATAAATTATAAATAAATTTAATACTAT
>JBBPBR010000001.1:42644115-42658425 GCA_037974775.1 Cicer pinnatifidum | reverse complement strand
ATAATAATAAATTTTATATTAATTAAATTAATTTTCTATTATTTTTAAAATTATATATCTCTAAAAAATATTTAAAATTTATAACAATTTCCATTTAATTTTGAAAAGAAAGTAAAATGAAAAAGTTGAAGGAAATAAAACATAACTATGAAACAAGATAAATACTACATATTATACGGTCAAAAGAAGAAGATAAATACTCCATATATATAAAGTACTTGTTTTATCTTTTAAAATAAAGTATTTAGTTTGAAAAAATGAGCATTACCCTAGTCATACTGTTTTGGCAATTTTTATTTCAAAATCTCACTTCGTTCCACTTTCACACTCAAATTGAGAAGAAACAATTTTAAAGTGGAGTTGAGGACTTCTTTTCCTTTTTTTTTTTTTTTTTTTCTATGATTGTGTTGGAATAAAGCAGAATTATGGAAAAAATGGAAATGTACCAGACACCCCACCCTTGTACCTGCCACCCCCCATGCTTAATGAAAATACTATTTTACCCTCCACCTCATTTTTTACACATCACATTCGAAAGTTTAGAAAATTCGAAATTTATCCAAGTTATCACTCGAAGATTTAAGAGTTTCGAAGTTAAAAAGTAAGTTTTTTTCTCGAAACTTTGCATATCTCTTAAAATTTCGAAATGCACCTCGAACATTTTGAAACTTTCGAAACATGTTTCGAAAGTTTAGAAGTATACCTCAAAAATTTGTAGATTGGTTCGAAAGTTTGTAGAAAGGTTCGAAAGTTTGGATTGTTAAGTTCGAAAGTTTCGAAAGTTTAGAGAAACCCTCGAAAGTTTATGGTGGTTTCGAAACTTTAGGGTGGACCTCGAAGGTTTAGGGGGGTGGACCTCGAAATTTTAGAGAAAACTTCGAAAGTTTAGGGTGGTCTTCAAAACTTTAGGGTGGACCTCGAAAGTTTAGGGGGGTGGACCTCGAAATTTTAGATTTTTATAACATTTATTAGAAAATTCCATTTTTTAAATTCCATTTTATTTTTGACATTTTGTTTTAATTAAATTTTTTACTATTTTTAAATAATTGTTTGTTTTAATTACTTTTGAAACTTTTTTTTTTTAAATTACTGAAACTTCCGAAAATAGATATTAAATTTATTATTATAAATGTATTACTATTTATTACCATTAATTTATTACTATAAATTTATTATTATTTATTACTAATAAAAATGCATTTCGAAACTTTCCATGAATATCGAATTTTCGAAACTGAAGACTCTACCAAACCTTTGAAAGTTTACAACATCCAAAATTAAGAAAAATTAAGAAAGTAAGAAAAAACTCAAACATTTAAAATATTCGAAATTGTCTTTTACCAAATTTTTGAAATTTGGTCAGTTTCAAAAATTTGATATTAATACAAAATTTCGAAATACATTTTTATTAGTAATAAATTGATAGTAATAAATAATAATAAATTTATAGTAATAAATTAATGATAATAAATAGTAATACATTTCTGGTAAAAGACCCAATTATACATTTTTAATAATTTATAGTAATACATTTATAGTAATAAATTTAATATTTATTTTTGGAAGTTTCAGTAATTTAAAAAAAATTAAAAGTTTCAAAAGTAATTAAAATAAATAATTATTTAAAAATAGTAAAAAAATTAATTAAAACAAAATGGAATTTAAAAAATGGAATTTTCTCGAAATTTTAATGCAAGGCCCATTTCGAAACTTTGTCAAAAATTGAAACTTTCGAACCACATATTTCATTTCGAAAGTTTAGTGCAATGTCAAATTTTCGAGGCTTCGAAACTTTATTGCAAGGCCAAACTTTCGAAAAGTGTAAGGCCATTTCGAAACTTTGGTTCAAGGTCAAATTTTCGAGGCATACTTTTTTTTACAGAGGGTATAATGGTCTTTAAAAAAAACTGGGGGGGTGGCAGGTCAGATTAGGGGGGTGCGTGGTACAATTCTCTGGAAAAAAGAACCACTCTTCTTTCTTTTCAAGGGCCCCTTTCTTTGCCTTTTGAGTATCCGCAACACAAACGAAGTGTAACATTTGACTTAACTGAATTATAATTTTAATCTTATATTTTTATCGATTTGTAAAATTAATTAGTTTTTATTTTAAATTTAATAATTTTTATTTTAAATTTTATAATTTTTATTTTTATTAAATTTTATTATTAAAAGTTTATGATTTAAATAGTTAAATAATATAATATATTATTTTATGGTGTAGAACTATATAAATATATTAATTAAATTATTAAAATAAATAACTTTTTTCATAAAATCATATATATTAACTATTATTTTTAAGTTAAATATTTTTTTATTTTCTACAAAATTATAATTTTAAAATTAAAAAATTTTAATTTATTTTTAGTTTTTATTTTAATTTTTTAATAAAACGAATAACTTTCAAAATAAAAACTAAAAATAAATAGAACAATTTTTAAAAACTAAAAATAAAATTTGAAATTTTATAAAACTATTTATTTTACTGTTTTTTTTTATAATTATTAAAGTTACACATGTTTTTATCACGGTTCAATTTTAAAAATTAGAATAAAATCTATAAATTATTTAAAATAACTTTCAAAGTATTGATAGAAATACTTGTTCATTATCTGCCAACGAAATTCTCACACTTGTCATAAAATATCATATCTTTATAAATATGAATTAACTTACAGACCAGACCAATGTTCTCAACAATAATAATTCAAGTTTTATTGATGTCATGTCATTGTCACTTTTGGAGAGGTAGTACTGATGTATACGACTCTTATTGGCTCCACTAGTTGGAACGTGAGAGGGAAGAATCCTCAACAAAGTAGTAATTTATTATTATTTATATTTATTTTCATTTCAAAAAAATAATGATAGCTCACCCAAAACCATGTTTTTGTTTTTTTTTTGACTCATCAACCAATCCATGTTGCTTTTCGGTGGATTTATTTCAAACTGGAATTCCTTCCGTGTTAGCGAAGTTATTATTCAATTATTTGATTGCTCAAGTTTTGGACCAATGTGTTAAAAATTTGATCAAAGTAGATGTGACAATTATGGATTAATTAGATAAAATTTAGTCAAAAATACATATTTAGTAATTTAATTTTAACTTAATTTTCGTTAAATTTATTTCAGTTTACTTTTTTATTTTATCATTTAAATTATATTTATTTGTACAATTAATTTTTAAGATATATTATATTACTGACATGAAATGACAAAATCTAATCAGAATATTTATTTAAATTGTTGTAGAGAAAATTAAGAAATATATAATTTATAAGATTTGATATTAATGTTTTTTAAAAGATTAGTATGAGAGATATAATATTGCAGTAGTTGTCAAAATTGAAATAAAAGACTAATATACAAACTCAATGAAATTTAAAAGACTAAATTAAGATAAAATAAACTTATAATACAAAAGCGATAATTGTGATAAACTTAAAGAACTATAACTTACCTAAAATTTAACTCAATTTTTTTAAACCCATAAATTTTGAGTTATTATTTTCCGTGATTTATTGGATTTAGAAGAAAACAAAGTGGATGAATACTAATATGTCACTACCAATCTATATTGTTAAAATTGGATTATTGTAGGGGTTACAAATAGATCAATTATATAAAATATGACTGATCATTGTTTATTTATAATTTGTCTATTATTATCTATTTTTTAATCTAATAAGTTTTGTGTTATCACTTTATATAATCTAAAGGATTAATTTATAAAAATATAAGATAGGTCACTAAAACTTCGTATAATTTTTTTTTTCAAAGGCAAAAGAATAGGCCATTCTCATTAAAATAATGGTACAAGTTGTGCATACATAAAATAGTACAACTGCTCTAGAGTTTGTATTTGATGCTTTTGCAATACATCCAAATCCAAGGTACCAAAAGACACCCATACTTTTGCTAGCAACATCCAACAAAATTATGCAAACTATACAGTAAATTTTAAATTTTCCTAAGGATCAAATTCAACAAAAAGACTGTAACTATAATGATTTTATATATGTCACTAAAAAAAATATCTATTGTGACACCCATTTTTTAATGTCTTATAATTACTATTAAGTACATGTTAATGTAATTAATTATCACTCAAAAGAAAATAACGGTAGGTAAAGGATTTTAAGATAACAAATTCACTTCACCGTTGTTTCTTTTTCATTTAACTTCTCCTTTCCCCCAAATCAAAAATCTGTATGGTTTTCATTTTTACCCAAATTAAAATCTCTTTTACTTCTACAATTGTTTAACTCCTATCATAAAATCCCAAGCTAATCCCAATCAAACCTTAATCGAGCAATAGAACTCTAGCCATGTCGATTAGAAAATTTAAGTGAGCTTGCATGCGGTAGTATGAGTAGTGGAGCTCACGAAGCTGCACTTGATTCGTGGATAGTGCAATCACCGGAAGCGGAAGCGAACACATCGGCGTGACGAGGGTTCCAAACGGAGGAATAGACACAGTAAGCGTGTTCTTTGAAAGTGCGAACGGAAGTGGGACAATTGAGAGTTCATAATCTGACGGTGTCATCCCATGAACCGGAGAGGAAAGAGTCACGGCAAACGGGGTTGAGCGGTGGCGACGGCTATGCGGTTTTCGTAGAATGGAATGAACTTGACAGAGTAACCTTTGAATGGGGTTTTGAAAACCGGCATCATTTTGAGAATAAGAGTTTGGTTAGGTGAAAGAGTGAGTGTTAGGTGTTTGATGTTATGCGCCTGTGGTTGGTTCTCAATCTTTGATGTTACATTTTGGCACTACCCTTCCAGATGGAGCGTTACATTTTTAAACGCCGCAATGATGGTAATATTCATATCACCAATGTTTTTTTTTTTTATTATGTATGAAGGATATTTATAGCCTCTAATATTGTGTTTTTTTAGTTTATATAGTTTCAAGTATTTGAAATTAGTTAGTTGGTAGAGATCAGTAGGATCTGGGGTGCTTTACTTGTTTTTTGTTTCTCATTGTTTTGTTAATCTGTATTTTGTTATGATTATGTTTGTAAATAATCAATTTACAGAATAAATAACGATGTTTGAATTAGGCTTCTTCTTTCAATTATGTTTGCTATGATACTCCACTGTGGCAAAAAAAGAATTCGCATCTCTTTGACAATTGTTACGAGGAATAGGATAAATGGAAAACAGAAGCATTCTTTGAGAGAGTTATCTGTGCCTATTTCTTTTTGGTCTACCTTAATTTTTTTTTGTGTGAAATGTCGTAAGTAAATACTAGTTTATGGTATTTTGGTTTTGTTTTGCATTATATTCTATTCGATTATGAAGTTTAAGTTGAAATTTTGTAATTTAATTTGTTTCTGCTCAATTTAGCTGCACATTGTGTTTGGGGTTCCTTGCTCCTATTTTCAACCCAATTCTCTGTTTATGCAAATCGGATATTTGATTGGATTTTTGTGTGTTGATATAGGTATTTATATCATAAATCTTGGAAAGACATGGGATAAACTTGACCTTGGATCATTGTTGCCATTGAGAACTGTCAGGACATCATTGTTCAATCTGCAAGACCTGACAACGAGCTGTTGTTCTCAAAGAGCTCATGCTATTGCTGGAAGGCACACTCCTGGAACCTTCACCAATCAGCTACAAACTTCCTTCAGTGAGCCTCGTCTTCTTATCCTCACTGATCAGATCACAAGGTTTCACCATTTACTCTTTGTTCTATAATTTATTTTTGCTACACTTGATTTTGTTGATAATACAATTTATTGTTATATCTTTGATTAATTTCCTAGATTGATTATTTTTTGGGCATTCCCCTTTATAGATTTTTTATTTTAGGTAAACTATTTCTTTTGTGTTTATAATTAATAGAGTATGTATTCTTCTGTTTGTTTCTGCTATGTGAGGTATCTACACATGGCTTTGTCTTCAATATCTCGAGGTTGAATTGGAAGTTTAGAACAAGTACATTGTCTCAGGTTTTCTTTGATGCAGGTTGATCTATTCTTCTACATAGAACCCGAAGAGGCCAAGCAACCAGAGGAGGATGAAGTTGCTGCACCAGATTATGCCATTGCTGACTTCAATGTATCTGCTATTCCCTCTGATGGTCAGTGGCCCGCTGCAATCGATCAACCATGGACTGATGCTGTTCCACAACCTATTCCAGCAGTTCCTGCAGTCAACTGGGCAACCCCAGAAGTTGGTACAAAATTATCTTCTGTTTTATATAACTTGAACCAAACTTTTGGCTCTACCCTTCACCTTTTGGTACCCAGAAACTTTCCTTGTGAAGTTATTTAGAGTTCTAAATCTTTGTCTTTGTGTATCTATTGTTTTTGGTATCTCATTTTTAGGTAGATGCTTTAAAGACTGAGTTGGAAAACTTCTTCGGAAAGAATCCATTAGAATCAAATGATTTGTCGCGCATTGTGAGTTCTAACCACTTCGATCGCTTGATAAAACTCATGGATGAGGATAAGGTTTCTGACAAAATTGTTTATGGTGGTGCAAAGGATGAAAGCAAATTGTAAGCTCTCTTCTTGTTTCTTACTTTGAGTTTAGTGTGTAGAGCTGTTATATAGTGCAATGCAATGGATCTTGACACAAGCAAATTACAGGAGGATTGCTCCTACTATTTTATTAGATGCTCCACGAGATTTGCTGATAATGAGTGAGGAGATCTTTGGTCCATTGCTTCCCATCATCACGGTATGTATAAAAGCAAACAAATAACTATTTGTGTGACATTTTGTTTAAATTTTCGTTTCTCTTCTTTGGTTACTTTTCCAATAATCTAATGTGAACAATCTGCGCACGTGTCTTGCTGCATGTGTAACTGATATGTGCATTTTAATGTGGTACAAGAGTCAAAAGTGATTCTACCTTTAAGAGTTAGTACTCAATCAGATTATCATAAATTAGAAAGACTTCAAACTCTTAAAATGGTTTATAGATGTTACGTGAAAATATCACAGCTAAATTAACAGCTGATTGTCCTTTAGTTGCGGACAAATTGGAAAACGTTTTAGCTAAATGCTTAACTAATAACTTGGAAACATGTATTTATACTTCAAATATTCATCGATAACCTTTCATCAGCCTGTATCAAATTTAAAACAATGGAAGATGAATTATAATCTTGCTTTGTGCCTGGAACAGGTGAATAAGCTGGAATAAAGCTTCATTGTGATCAACTCAGGAAAAAGATTAGCTTTAAAAACACAATTTTATACTTATAACGTATTTGGGCAGCTGCAATGGAACATTTGGGAAAATCAGGTTATACTTATAGACACATTCATATACATAAATTTAGGAAAATCAGTTTCATTTGAAAGAATATGCAGAAAGTTTATCTCTTGATATTGCTAGCTCTATATTGAACTTTTAATGACTAGTGTTTTATTTTTACTTCTTTTCATTGCTTCTTTCCTCAGAATTTTATTAACAATGTTAGAACTTTACTCTTTCTTCTTAATGCTGCTTATGATTCATGGCAGGTAAATTGTCTAACTGTATCATAAATCATATAATATGATATATGGTAGTATTGATCATTAAATTATTTGTACTAAAATAATCACATTTCCAATTGTAATCAGATCCAATTTAGTTTAACTCCTCCATTAGCAGATCCCCATGGATAATGTTCTATCCATGATCTATAGTTTAACTTTTATTAATTTTAGAAAATTTCAATCAGAATTCCAAGGGTACTACTTATTTCCATGTCTTACTCTTGTGTAGCTAGTAGAATCCATATTCTATCAATCAATTTTACTATATTATGTTCCACATCCTGCAGATGTGCAATTTTGGTTGTAAGCCATGGGGATCCCCTGCAAATCTTGCAAACAATTCTGCTTGCTGCTAATAAACACAAGGGTCCCTCTTATGATGAGTTAGCTTCAATGTTAGAGGCGGTTCAGGTGGCACCGATCTTGTCCCAGCACCGCCAATACACAATGCAAACTGGAGAGCTCAAGAGAGTCATTTAAGGTCTTCTAGCAAAAAATCAATTTACCGTTTTGGTTGGATATGGATCCCCTATTCCATTATTTACTTTTTATATTCATAACCAAATTTTTTTGGAGTATTTATCAAATATTTTGTTTATGAAGATGATTACTGTTCTTTATGAAATTAGTTTGCAGTTTATTACAATAAATGTTAAGAAATTCATTCTATCTTTTGTTGCAGTTTATTATATGTTTTAATAGAATTAGTAAAATTAAATTATATTATGTTTCAATGACATTAATTAATAAAAATAAATTAGAATTTAAAATTTAATTTACTAGTATTAATAATTTAAAATTACAATTAATAGGAAGATAAGATAAAATAAAATAAAATGAATTTAATTTAAAAAATAATAGTAAGTTTTAGTGTCAGACAATACTAAAAGAATAAATCAATTATTTATTTATTTATATTTATCTAATTTTTAGTGATAGTAATTGTTGTAGGTAAAAATAAAAAATATGTAGTGACAAATCTCAAAACATGGTGTGGCAGCCCTCATAGTGTTGCAAGGCGCCCCCTTAAAGTTGAAACAGAATTGAGGTGTTACTCAAAGTATTATTGATTTTTACTTACAGTTTTTAACTTTTAATGACAAATTTTGCATGTGATAATAAATTAATTTTTTTTTTTTGTAATGTGTAATTCTCACATAAAGGTGCAATAAATAACATATTCGAAGAGAGATAATTAATTAATATTTTTATTATAATATTTATTGTTAATTACTAGAAAAATAATTAATTATAAATATATTAATAAATTGATTAAGGAGTGGCCGTCCTCGTAGTGTTGCAAGACGTCCCCTTAAAGTTAAAAGTGAATTTGGGGGTCACGTATTATTATTGATCTTTGACAAACTTTGCGTATTACGATAAGTTAATTTTTTTTAATGTGATTCTCACATAAAGGTGCAATAAATAACATATTTGAAGAGAAATAATTAATATTTTTATTATAATATTTATTGTTAATTACTATAAAAATAATTAATTATAAATATATTAATAAATTAATTAATATATTTGAAAATACAAAATAATTTAAAAAGAATCTAAAAAAGTTTTATATTTAAGAATGAGGTATTATTATTTTTGTAATACCTTTCAATTTAATTAAAACTTTATTCTCGAATAATCTTCAGTAATAAATATTATTAATGGTTTCATTAGATCAAATAACTATGTTGAGGGAAGGCTTCCAAAAATTTATTTTCGAGCTAGAAGAGTAATTTCCATGAATGCTCTATGTCCTCTTCGTGGAACTGATGCGGAAACTAGAAGTCGTGTTTTTTTTTTCTCAAATAAAAACTAAATTGAATTCAATGAAAACTTTTGACACATAATGTGACAACAAAAAAAAAAAAGCAAAATACTAACAATTACTGTTACATGTGTTTATATGTTCAATCTCATCCAAACATCTAAAAGATTAAAAGACAACCACGTCTAACTAGATTCCCCTAATAACAATCATTAAAAGACCCAAGCCATATGTGGGGATTAAGTTACCAATGGTTGAAATCAAACTCAAATCCTTTAAATTTAACTTTAAGTCAGTACACCAAGTGTTGGAAATGAAAATAATATTAATAAGACATTGTTTGAAATAATTGATATTACTTAGAGTTAGTTGGTGTGAATTGAAAAAAATAAAAAAAAAATCCTCACATAGAAGGGATACACACATTAGTAGTGTTTATAAAGTGAAGGTATGACAATTGGATTGTACCTCAAGAGGTACTCAATTTTATGAAAGGGTGAGAATGCACACAAATAGACCACCACACGCGTGTCGTCTTCTGATCATTTTCTAACTAACTTTCGTTATATGAGTGTTTTCTTTGATGGGCTAGTTTTATAAATATTAGACTAAACGAGCGATATAAATAATAAGTATTATATTTTACTATTTGATACATTTTTGTAAAAATAATAGTATTTTAGTGTAGTATTTTAAAGAAAAAGATTTTATGCGATTTTACGTGTATATACTCGTACTCAATTAATGTAATATTTTTCTGTGTGCTTAACTCATGTTAAGTATGCACATAGTTATATTTCAATTATTTATAACTATTTTCTATTTTTTTTATTTTTTTTATTTTTATAAATAATTATCTTGGGATAGTAGTGATATTGTGTTTGATTTCCTCTATTTTTATATACTTGCTATGACATTGTGATTATATATGTATTTATTATGATTTAGTAATTATAATATAAAATGTTGATGTTATATCTATTTATTTTATAATTTTGACTATTCTCTAATCATGGTAATATTTTAATTTCAATATTTGAAAAAATAAGTATTATTATAGAGATTTATTTTGAATATGAGGGTTTTTGGTTATTAATGTATTTTAAAAGATTAATTACTTTAATGACTTTATTTTATAAAATATTAGTTTTGAAATATAATTAATATTTTAGTAATTAAATTATGTTTAAAAAAAGTGTTAAAAAATAGTTTTGATAATTGTTTGTTTTATTTAAAAAGATAAAAATAAAGAAAAGAAAGAAGTAAAATGTGTTTTATGGGTTAGGCTCATATGTAAGAGTAAAATTAAATGAAATAGTAATGAAATATTAATTGAAAATAACAAGAATGAAGGGCATGAGAAACAGAGAGTAACTAAGACACAAAATAGAGCAGCCGCACATTGAGAGAAAAAGAAGAAAATTAAAATCAATCATTGATGACTGTCCCAAAAAAATTTCTCCGTCGTCCAAATTTAAACTCACTTTCTCATATTTTTAACCATTTCAATTTCTCTCTAACACACCCGACTTCTCCATTTGTAAAATTCGTTATTTTGCATCGTTCTTCTTCACCGTAAGTCTGATTCGAGTGAAACCAACGCAAAAACGATCGTATAAAAAGAGGCTATATATTATCCACTGATTGATTTTCTAATTTATGATAATTTTACTTGACTAAATTTTGAAATTTAGTTTTTAGAGTATCTTCTTATGATTTATTTTTTACGTGTACCCACAAACTTTCGAGTTAGATTGATTGAAGGATAAATAGTCAAAGAACAAAGGCTGTTTGCTCGTGAAATCATTTTTGTGTGTGAAAGCGTCGAAATAAGGTAAGGGGTGAGAGAGTGTTTGAATTCATGAGTATAATATATTGGGAGATGAACGAGAATACCGTATTTCCCAACGATTCATCCGGGCTCGCTACATATGACAATAGCCCTTTGAAGAATAAATTAATTAATGTACAAGTATAGAAATTGTGAGATTAAAATATAGAATATAAATATTTGAAAGTGGTTTATTGATTTAATTTCTTTAAATGTGTGGTGTTTCATATTATTGTGATATTGGATGTCATATTAATTTTATGTATATGTTTGATTAGATGAGTCTATGTGATGTGACAATAAAAGATGGATGCGTTATGATATTTTATGTGATGATGATGTATGATTAATAAGTGTGATGTTATAAATTTGTGATAAGTTTATGTGACGATGTATGATTGACGATAATGATGCTATAAATTTATGATGAGTTTATGTGATGATGATAATGTGTGATTAATGATAGTGATTTTATAAATTTCTTATGAGAATATTGAAGTAACTCCATAGTTGATGAAATAATGGTGATTTCAATTTGTGTTTGAGATGAAGGTCTTAATGGAGTATCATAGGCCAATAAGGGGCGAAAATAAATATTGAAAATTTGTGAAGTGAAGATTATTTTGTCATCATATAGATAGTACCTGACAAACCTAGTGATTTCGGGAAAGTGTAACTGAATGAGAATGATCGTGACGGTCTGTTGTTGAGCTTTAAGGCAAGATTGTTAGTCCTTGGAGGTATTCAGATGAGAAATTCCTAGGTGACTTGAAGGTAGCACTCCATATGTCGGAAGTTACCATGCAACACACATTTACCTCGACTGTCGCGTATATGTATCCTAGGTTGAGTTGAGGGGATCTGAGGACATGGCCCATTTGATTTGTCTGTCCACCGGGATGGTGACATAATACTAAGCCTCCTAACCAATTACTTTAGAGTTAGAATGATGCCACAATTGTGAAGTAAAGTCTAAGCGCATGCATATGATTGCATTTTCTTGTGATTGTTTTATTCTGATTAATAGGTATCATGTGCGATAATAATTTCTCTTAGATGATTTGATGTTATAGCGAAATATATTGATTTTACTTGAGTGATTTTAACTTTATAATATGATTTTACTTGAGTGATTTTAACTTTATATTGATTTTACTTGTGTAATGATACGATTTATTTATAATTAATTGCGTGTTTTTCTTACTTATATTATACTATTAACATGATTTTAAAACTCACCTCATTCGTTGTTTGTGTTAGACTGACTTGGCCTTGCATTTGCGAAATCGCAGTTATTATAGGTTAACGAGTCTTGAAGTTCAAGTTTGGGAGAAACCCGCTCTGAAAGGTGATACCGGAAATGAGAGTCATAAGTTGTATTTTATTTATTTAATTATAAACAACTTTTTTATGAACACTTTACCTTTTAATAAGAGGAAAAAGTTTAAAGTGATCCTTTTGAATTTTGAAAACTGTGATATCATAACTTTCCTATAAAAGTTTTATTTCCTTGAAAATAAACTTTCTTTATCCGCTGCGAATTAAATTAAAAATTCTTGTATAAATTAATATATAATATTTTGGGGGTTTGGGGTGTCACATTAGTGGTATTAGAGCATGTCTTTTCAACCAATCAAGCCGAGTGGGTTGAATGTCGACTCAATGTTAGTTAAATGTTAGTCATGTCAATTGTGATTTTTTTTTTGTATAGTAATTATTTTCAATATCATGTATTTTTTTTCTTCTTTCGTTACATCATTGTGTTATGTGTTATGTATTTTTGTATAATTATAAATTTTGAAGCCAGTAATTAACTATTTATTGTTTGCTTACTTTGATTGCAAGTGACTAAATAGACCATGAAATTATTTGTTAAAGTTTGAATTTATTTGAACCATTGACATGATTAAGTTAGACTTAATTGCAATTTTGGTCCCTCTTATTTTAGCTAAATTCCGAAAGTAGTCTCCCAATTTTATTTTTCCTCAGTTTTAGTCCCCCAAATAGAATTTTAGTGATGAAATATCATTTTTTTAAGTCACACCACACAATTTATGATCATAGATTTCAGATACAATTCTTGAACCACGAGATCTTGAGGCATAGTGTGGCTTAAATAAACGCAAAAAAAATAATATTTCATCAAAGTTTGAACCAAAATTCAGTTTGAGGACTAAATCTGGGGAGAAATAAAATAGGTTGTCTCTTTTCTTGATTCAGATAAAATAAGAGATCAAAACTGTAATTAAGCCTTATATATATATATAAGCAACATTTTTGAAAAACTGTCACTAAATATCTTTGAATTTACTTGATGCATCTATTGTCTTTTTCAAAACATAACTCTTATTAAAAATAATTATTTACGTTGATTAAAAAAAAGTTAATGTTGAACTCAAATCAAAGGACGAGTTTAAAAACCTCTTTCTTAGTCTATCAGACGTCTACGGTTCTAAAAAACTACTAGCAGGAGCTAGTATCGATCCTCATGATGCAGATAAGATTTCACGAGAGGACTTCCTTAGGGTGTCATCGATCTTCTCGATGCCGAATCACTTCGTGGCATTTTTATTTGCAATGCTAATGACTCCGCAACTCCCCCACCCAACGGAAAACCTTTCTCCTTTGAGATAAAGGCACAAGAACTCCTCACTAAATAAGGATAATTAATTACTAGCCAGCTATCTAGCTACCTAGTAGTTATTTAAAACTTATTCTACGGGTCATTAATAAATAATGTAAAAGTTAGATCTCGTCCTGCTAAAGGTTGTATTTTATATCTTCTAAATAAGACCCGTCTAGCTTTAAGGGATGATGTTACTATTGCATGTGTGTTTGTGTATGGCACCATTTTCTTATGTTATTTCATTATGTATTTTTTATTATATCTATTATCATATGAGGATTTTTTTATTTTTAAAAAAACTCAATGTTGAACACATTCACATAAAAAAATATTATTTTAAGAATATCCAGACATAAAATTATAATTAAGATATTAAATTTGCTATCACCTTTTCTTAATATATCTATTTCCTTTGCAATTTGTTTCTTAAATGTCTTCAAGATGAAATTTTGAAGAACTTATGACACACTAATTACAATTTTCTAATAAAGCATATAAAAGACCAATATTTATCACTTATCAATTAATTAAAAGGTTATCCATGGTATGTCAAAAAACTTAAATAATAATGTATGTTTGAATA
>JBBPBR010000001.1:42624612-42634966 GCA_037974775.1 Cicer pinnatifidum | reverse complement strand
GAAACTCATAAAGAAACCTTCCAATAAATAAATTTTTGAATTCTTAAAATTGTAATTAAATTTTAAATAATTTAACCTCTAAACAATCACAAAAATTCATCACATCGCATCATTCAATACTTAAAAGACATTCATTTACATAACAAATTGTTAAACAATATGCTAACCATAAATATTTTTATTATAAAAAGTGCATAAACCAATGAAATTAACAAATCAAATCCAACAACTAAATTATAATTATACTTCAACAATAGAGAAAAATACTATATATATACATATATTATATCAAGACAGAATTTACGGGTTGACGAGTTTAAAATGCCATACATGTATGAAAGAGACTATATATATATATATATATATAAGAACACATATGATCCATAAAAGTTTCAAATAATATATTATGTTTGAATAATTTCATCTAAACTTTGTCAGCGTTTCATAATAAACCAATAGATATTTATGTTTTATAATATTTATTTGAAATCGGTGACCAATGAAATGCGACCTGTGCAAATGCATGAGTATTTGGTTAAAATTTTATTAAAAAATACAATGATTCAGTTTTCATATCTACTAACAAAGACTTTGCAAACATATATTTACTCTTGGCAATTTTAATACTCTATTTGTGCCTATTATAAGTACCGTTTTGAAAAATTTTGTATCCAAAATGAGTTTCCTTTTCAATTACTAGATATGTTTAATATCTTTTTTAAAAATATATCTCTTATTAAAACTACTAAGTTATCTTATTTAATAAAAAATTGAAGTTGAGTACATCAACATACAAAAAATATTTTAGGAACATCCGCACATAAAATTAAATTAAATATTAACATTTTACAATATATGTATAACATTAGTTATGTTTCTTTGTAATATCTTCAGATGAAATTTTATTAGAAAATTATAACACACTAAATTTAATTTTCTACAAAAAATATACCACACAAATATTTATTAGTGTTCAATAAGTTGAAAAGATACTCATCACATGCGAGCAGTTAAAAACATGCGTATTTGAATATTATAGTGTATTTTAAATATATTTTATATGAAAGTGTTTGAAAAATTCTAATACACTAACAATAATATAGTATTATATCAGCTCCACTTAAGATAATTGTTGGTAAGTAATATTGCATAAAACAATATATAGTGGTATTATATCATACTATATCTATTAAATAAAAGTTATGAGAATATTTTATATTAAATTATGTTGATTCTTAATTATAAACTGTTTATTATTTTAGTATAATAATATCTATTTTATTATGGTTACCAACGAACTACGTCGCATGCGAATGGACATTTATTTTGTCAATATTATACTCATAAAAACAATAATACAATTTTCAGATACTTCAGCAACCAAACTATTAACGTATATGTATGTTATTCCACTTACAATTGAGCCCAGACTCTTCAACAAATAATCCCAATTTTATTATTCCTTTTGTGTCTTATTATAAGCACCATTTTTGAAAAACTTTGTCTCCAAATATCTTTGAAGTTACTTGATGCATCTATTGTCTTTTTCAAAACGTAACTGTTATTAAAAATAATTATTTACGTTGATTAAAAAAAAACTCAATATTGAACACATTCATATAAAAAAATATTATTTTATGAATATCCAAGCATAAAATTATAATTAAGATATTAAATTTGTTATCACCTTTTCTTAATATATCTATTTCCTTTGCAATTTGTTTCTTAAATGTCTTCAAGATGAAATTTTGAAGAACTTATTACACACTAGTTACAATTTTCTAATAAAGCATATACAAGATCAATATTTATCACTTTTCAATTAATTAAAAGGTTATCCATGGTATGTCAAAAAACTTAAATAATAATGTATGTTTGAATATCATTTTGATAAATATGTTAATAAAACTAAATCCACATAATATAATATTTTATAAATCATATATAAAATAAATGTTGGTCATTTTTATAAAAAATAATATAGTTGGACTAAATTATACTACGTTTATTAAATGAAATTTGAAGAACGCTTTGGACTAACAAAGTTTCATTTTTTTAAACTATAATATATATATACATTTGGATAATTTCATCTTAACATTGATAAATTTTTTTAATACGTCTTTAAACAATTTAATATACTGTAACTTCTATTTTAATTTGATAACAAACAAAGTGCTACATGTACAAATGCAAAAGTATTTTTAAATTAATATTGTATTAACAAATATGATGATTTAATTTTTAAATCTCCTAACAACCATAGTTTGAACATATAAACGTTTGTCAACATACAATTGATTTCAATCCATTTAAAAATTAATCTCAATTCTATTAACAAATTGTATGATTAAGTTTTCAAAGATTTAATTTTCAAATGTCTTAACAACCACAATGTGAACATAAGCCATGGCCAAGCACGACGCAAAAGAAGTTACATAGCATTTTCTTATGCAAGCGTAAATTTTATAAGATCAAACAATAATTATTTAATTATATACACAATTGAGACCAATCATCTCTCAGTGACATGGACATGGAGGGTTCGAAAAAATAATAGAAGTATTAATTTGTTGACCATATTATATTATAATTTGTTAATTGAATATAGTTCAAAAACTTGAACCTGGCTTGATTTGTAGACTTATAAAAGGGCAACAAGAGATGCTTATTTCACCCAACACAACTACAAGTATCTAAACCAATAAAAGAGATCCATCTAAATTCAAATTTTTATCACAATGTCTGGTTCTCGTCAAATCAATGACAGTGGTGTGAAGCCAATTATTTTTCGAGAATACATCGGCGTGAAGCCATATCCAGACACTTTACATGATTTCCCAAGAGATATCATCAGCTCCAAGATCGAACAATTCCACTTTGTTTTAGGCTTTGCCACAGAGACTTATGATGATAGTGGAAAAGGCACAGGAGTTTTCAACCCCAATTGGAACGTTCATTTCTTCAGTCCAGAAAAAGTGAAGGAACTCAAGCAAAATTTTGACAATGTGAAGGTGGTAATAAGCATCGGTGGTCGTGGTGATAAACATCCATTCCATCCTGCTTCAAAAGTAGATTGGGCTGACAATGCTGTAGACTCACTCAAAAAGATCATCCGACAATACAACAAAGTCAAGGATCCTTGGAGCTTTAACATAATCGATGGCATTGATATCAACTATGAGTACATCACATCCGATGGTGAAGAATTCTCTTATTGTGTGGGGGATGTTATAAAGAGACTCAAGGAGGATACTGATGTATCTGTCGATGTGGTTTCCATTGCTCCATCTAAACCAGTCAATTCCAAGTACCATACACTATACTTGGCTCGCGGTCATGATATTGATTGGGTGGACTATCAGTTCTACTTTGAGACTCTCAAATCAAAGGACGAGTTTAAAAACCTCTTTCTTAGTCTATCAGACGTCTACGGTTCTAAAAAACTACTAGCAGGAGCTAGTACCGATCCTCATGACGCAGGTAAGATTTCACGAGAGGACTTCCTTGAGGGTGTCATCGATCTTCTCGATGCCGAATCACTTCGTGGCATTTTTATTTGGAATGCTAATGACTCCGCAACTCCCCCACCCAATGGAAAACCTTTCTCCTTTGAGATAAAGGCACAAGAACTCCTCACTAAACAAGGATAATTAATTACTAGCCAGCTATCTAGCTACCTAGTAGTTGTTTAAAACATATTCTACGGGTCATTAATAAATAATGTAAACGTTAGATCTCGTCATGCTAAAGTTTGTATTTTATATCTTCTAAATAAGACCCGTCTAGCTTTAAGGGATGATGTTACTATTGCATGTGTATTTGTGTATGGCACGATATTCTTATGTTATTTCATTATGTATTTTTATTATATCTTTTGTCATATATATGAGGATTTTTTTTTTAATTTTTTTTTATCTTTATTTATATATAAGTTTGTTGGTTCTCATGTTTCACCGTCAAAACTCTCATAAAAACAAACAACATGAGTGGTTGATTTTAACCTGTTTATGGTAAAAAAAAACAACCAATATCATTATTTCTATAAGACTCTAAATTTAAATATATATTATCAATTAATGTATAAATTTTTAAAATGTATAGAGATTTCACACAAACCTCAACATATAGCAATGCTTTCTAAACAATTATTCCATATAACCTTACGAATATCCAAGACAACCGAAAGACCCGTATGCAAAGTGTGTTAAGATTTTTACATTTCTTTTATTTATCATATTTTGTAGTTACTGCTACATTATTTTGAATTTCACAAAGACACAAGCTATATTATAAATTAAAGAAACTCATAAAGAAACCTTCCAATAAATAAATTTTTGAATTCTTAAAATTGTAATTAAATTTTAAATAATTTAACCTCTAAACAATCACAAAAATTCATCACATCGCATCATTCAATACTTAAAAGACATTCATTTACATAACAAATTGTTAAACAATATGCTAACCATAAATATTTTTATTATAAAAAGTGCATAAACCAATGAAATTAACAAATCAAATCCAACAACTAAATTATAATTATACTTCAACAATAGAGAAAAATACTATATATATACATATATTATATCAAGACAGAATTTACGGGTTGACGAGTTTAAAATGCCATACATGTATGAAAGAGACTATATATATATATATATATAAGAACACATATGATCCATAAAAGTTTCAAATAATATATTATGTTTGAATAATTTCATCTAAACTTTGTCAGCATTTCATAATAAACCAATAGATATTTATGTTTTATAATATTTATTTGAAATCGGTGACCAATGAAATGCGACCTGTGCAAATGCATGAGTATTTGGTTAAAATTTTATTAAAAAATACAATGATTCAGTTTTCATATCTACTAACAAAGACTTTGCAAACATATATTTACTCTTGGCAATTTTAATACTCTATTTGTGCCTATTATAAGTACCGTTTTGAAAAATTTTGTATCCAAAATGAGTTTCCTTTTCAATTACTAGATATGTTTAATATCTTTTTTAAAAATATATCTCTTATTAAAACTACTAAGTTATCTTATTTAATAAAAAATTGAAGTTGAGTACATCAACATACAAAAAATATTTTAGGAACATCCGCACATAAAATTAAATTAAATATTAACATTTTACAATATATGTATAACATTAGTTATGTTTCTTTGTAATATCTTCAGATGAAATTTTATTAGAAAATTATAACACACTAAATTTAATTTTCTACAAAAAATATACCACACAAATATTTATTAGTGTTCAATAAGTTGAAAAGATACTCATCACATGCGAGCAGTTAAAAACATGCGTATTTGAATATTATAGTGTATTTTAAATATATTTTATATGAAAGTGTTTGAAAAATTCTAATACACTAACAATAATATAGTATTATATCAGCTCCACTTAAGATAATTGTTGGTAAGTAATATTGCATAAAACAATATATAGTGGTATTATATCATACTATATCTATTAAATAAAAGTTATGAGAATATTTTATATTAAATTATGTTGATTCTTAATTATAAACTGTTTATTATTTTAGTATAATAATATCTATTTTATTATGGTTACCAACGAACTACGTCGCATGCGAATGGACATTTATTTTGTCAATATTATACTCATAAAAACAATAATACAATTTTCAGATACTTCAGCAACCAAACTATTAACGAATATGTATGTTATTCCACTTACAATTGAGCCCAGACTCTTCAACAAATAATCCCAATTTTATTATTCCTTTTGTGTCTTATTATAAGCACCATTTTTGAAAAACTTTGTCTCCAAATATCTTTGAAGTTACTTGATGCATCTATTGTCTTTTTCAAAACGTAACTGTTATTAAAAATAATTATTTACGTTGATTAAAAAAAAACTCAATATTGAACACATTCATATAAAAAATATTATTTTATGAATATCCAAGCATAAAATTATAATTAAGATATTAAATTTGTTATCACCTTTTCTTAATATATCTATTTCCTTTGCAATTTGTTTCTTAAATGTCTTCAAGATGAAATTTTGAAGAACTTATTACACACTAGTTACAATTTTCTAATAAAGCATATACAAGATCAATATTTATCACTTTTCAATTAATTAAAAGGTTATCCATGGTATGTCAAAAAACTTAAATAATAATGTATGTTTGAATATCATTTTGATAAATATGTTAATAAAACTAAATCCACATAATATAATATTTTATAAATCATATATAAAATAAATGTTGGTCATTTTTATAAAAAATAATATAGTTGGACTAAATTATACTACGTTTATTAAATGAAATTTGAAGAACGCTTTGGACTAACAAAGTTTCATTTTTTTAAACTATAATATATATATACATTTGGATAATTTCATCTTAACATTGATAAATTTTTTTAATACGTCTTTAAACAATTTAATATACTGTAACTTCTATTTTAATTTGATAACAAACAAAGTGCTACATGTACAAATGCAAAAGTATTTTTAAATTAATATTGTATTAACAAATATGATGATTTAATTTTTAAATCTCCTAACAACCATAGTTTGAACATATAAACGTTTGTCAACATACAATTGATTTCAATCCATTTAAAAATTAATCTCAATTCTATTAACAAATTGTATGATTAAGTTTTCAAAGATTTAATTTTCAAATGTCTTAACAACCACAATGTGAACATAAGCCATGGCCAAGCACGACGCAAAAGAAGTTACATAGCATTTTCTTATGCAAGCGTAAATTTTATAAGATCAAACAATAATTATTTAATTATATACACAATTGAGACCAATCATCTCTCAGTGACATGGACATGGAGGGTTCGAAAAAATAATAGAAGTATTAATTTGTTGACCATATTATATTATAATTTGTTAATTGAATATAGTTCAAAAACTTGAACCTGGCTTGATTTGTAGACTTATAAAAGGGCAACAAGTGATGCTTATTTCACCCAACACAACTACAAGTATCTAAACCAATAAAAGAGATCCATCTAAATTCAAATTTTTATCACAATGTCTGGTTCTCGTCAAATCAATGACAGTGGTGTGAAGCCAATTATTTTTCGAGAATACATCGGCGTGAAGCCATATCCAGACACTTTACATGATTTCCCAAGAGATATCATCAGCTCCAAGATCGAACAATTCCACTTTGTTTTAGGCTTTGCCACAGAGACTTATGATGATAGTGGAAAAGGCACAGGAGTTTTCAACCCCAATTGGAACGTTCATTTCTTCAGTCCAGAAAAAGTGAAGGAACTCAAGCAAAATTTTGACAATGTGAAGGTGGTAATAAGCATCGGTGGTCGTGGTGATAAACATCCATTCCATCCTGCTTCAAAAGTAGATTGGGCTGACAATGCTGTAGACTCACTCAAAAAGATCATCCGACAATACAACAAAGTCAAGGATCCTTGGAGCTTTAACATAATCGATGGCATTGATATCAACTATGAGTACATCACATCCGATGGTGAAGAATTCTCTTATTGTGTGGGGGATGTTATAAAGAGACTCAAGGAGGATACTGATGTATCTGTCGATGTGGTTTCCATTGCTCCATCTAAACCAGTCAATTCCAAGTACCATACACTATACTTGGCTCGCGGTCATGATATTGATTGGGTGGACTATCAGTTCTACTTTGAGACTCTCAAATCAAAGGACGAGTTTAAAAACCTCTTTCTTAGTCTATCAGACGTCTACGGTTCTAAAAAACTACTAGCAGGAGCTAGTACCGATCCTCATGACGCAGGTAAGATTTCACGAGAGGACTTCCTTGAGGGTGTCATCGATCTTCTCGATGCCGAATCACTTCGTGGCATTTTTATTTGGAATGCTAATGACTCCGCAACTCCCCCACCCAATGGAAAACCTTTCTCCTTTGAGATAAAGGCACAAGAACTCCTCACTAAACAAGGATAATTAATTACTAGCCAGCTATCTAGCTACCTAGTAGTTGTTTAAAACATATTCTACGGGTCATTAATAAATAATGTAAACGTTAGATCTCGTCATGCTAAAGTTTGTATTTTATATCTTCTAAATAAGACCCGTCTAGCTTTAAGGGATGATGTTACTATTGCATGTGTATTTGTGTATGGCACGATATTCTTATGTTATTTCATTATGTATTTTTATTATATCTTTTGTCATATATATGAGGATTTTTTTTTTTAATTTTTTTTTATCTTTATTTATATATAAGTTTGTTGGTTCTCATGTTTCACCGTCAAAACTCTCATAAAAACAAACAACATGAGTGGTTGATTTTAACCTGTTTATGGTAAAAAAAAACAACCAATATCATTATTTCTATAAGACTCTAAGTTTAAATATATATTATCAATTAATGTATAAATTTTTAAAATGTATAGAGATTTCACACAAACCTCAACATATAGCAATGCTTTCTAAACAATTATTCCATATAACCTTACGAATATCCAAGACAACCGAAAGACCCGTATGCAAAGTGTGTTAAGATTTTTACATTTCTTTTATTTATCATATTTTGTAGTTACTGCTACATTATTTTGAATTTCACAAAGACACAAGCTATATTATAAATTAAGGAAACTCATAAAGAAACCTTCCAATAAATAAATTTTTGAATTCTTAAAATTGTAATTAAATTTTAAATAATTTAACCTCTAAACAATCACAAAAATTCATCACATCGCATCATTCAATACTTAAAAGACATTCATTTACATAACAAATTGTTAAACAATATGCTAACCATAAATATTTTTATTATAAAAAGTGCATAAACCAATGAAATTAACAAATCAAATCCAACAACTAAATTATAATTATACTTCAACAATAGAGAAAAATACTATATATATACATATATTATATCAAGACAGAATTTACGGGTTGACGAGTTTAAAATGCCATACATGTATGAAAGAGACTATATATATATATATAAGAACACATATGATCCATAAAAGTTTTAAATAATATATTATGTTTGAATAATTTCATCTAAACTTTGTCAGCATTTCATAATAAACCAATAGGTATTTATGTTTTATAATATTTATTTGAAATCGGTGACCAATGAAATGCGACCTGTGCAAATGCATGAGTATTTGGTTAAAATTTTATTAAAAAATACAATGATTCAGTTTTCATATCTACTAACAAAGACTTTGCAAACATATATTTACTCTTGGCAATTTTAATACTCTATTTGTGCCTATTATAAGTACCGTTTTGAAAAATTTTGTATCCAAAATGAGTTTCCTTTTCAATTACTAGATATGTTTAATATCTTTTTTAAAAATATATCTCTTATTAAAACTACTAAGTTATCTTATTTAATAAAAAATTGAAGTTGAGTACATCAACATACAAAAAATATTTTAGGAACATCCGCACATAAAATTAAATTAAATATTAACATTTTACAATATATGTATAACATTAGTTATGTTTCTTTGTAATATCTTCAGATGAAATTTTATTAGAAAATTATAACACACTAAATTTAATTTTCTACAAAAAATATACCACACAAATATTTATTAGTGTTCAATAAGTTGAAAAGATACTCATCACATGCGAGCAGTTAAAAACATGCGTATTTGAATATTATAGTGTATTTTAAATATATTTTATATGAAAGTGTTTGAAAAATTCTAATACACTAACAATAATATAGTATTATATCAGCTCCACTTAAGATAATTGTTGGTAAGTAATATTGCATAAAACAATATATAGTGGTATTATATCATACTATATCTATTAAATAAAAGTTATGAGAATATTTTATATTAAATTAAGTTGATTCTTAATTATAAACTGTTTATTATTTTAGTATAATAATATCTATTTTATTATGGTTACCAACGAACTACGTCGCATGCGAATGGACATTTATTTTGTCAATATTATACTCATAAAAACAATAATACAATTTTCAGATACTTCAGCAACCAAACTATTAACGTATATGTATGTTATTCCACTTACAATTGAGTCCAGACTCTTCAACAAATAATCCCAATTTTATTATTCCTTTTGTGTCTTATTATAAGCACCATTTTTGAAAAACTTTGTCTCCAAATATCTTTGAAGTTACTTGATGCATCTATTGTCTTTTTCAAAACATAACTGTTATTAAAAATAATTATTTACGTTGATTAAAAAAAAACTCAATATTGAACACATTCATATAAAAAATATTATTTTATGAATATCCAAGCATAAAATTATAATTAAGATATTAAATTTGTTATCACCTTTTCTTAATATATCTATTTCCTTAGCAATTTGTTTCTTAAATGTCTTCAAGATGAAATTTTGAAGAACTT
>JBBPBR010000001.1:42606536-42624440 GCA_037974775.1 Cicer pinnatifidum | reverse complement strand
TTTAGACTAACAAAGTTTCATTTTTTTAAACTATAATATATATATACGGATAATTTCATCTTAACATTGATAAATTTTTTTAATACGTCTTTAAACAATTTAATATATTGTAACTTCTATCTTAATTTGATAACAAACAAAGTGCTACATGTACAAATGCAAAAGTATTTTTAAATTAATATTGTATCAACAAATATGATGACTTAATTTTTAAATCTCCTAACAACCATAGTTTGAACATATAGACGTTTGTCAACATACAATTGATTTCAATCCATTTAAAAATTAATCTCAATTCTATTAATAAATTGTATGATTAAGTTTTCAATGATTTAATTTTCTAATGCCTTAACAACCACAATGTAAACATAAGCCATGGCCAAGCACGACGCAAAAGAAGTTATATAGCATTTTCTTATGCAAGAGTAAATTTTATAAGATCAAACAACAATTTTAAATTAATATTACATTATAATTATTTAATTATATACACAATTAAGACTAATCATCTCTCAATGACATGAACATGGAGGGTTCGACAAAATAATAGAAGTATTAATTTGTTGACCATATTATATTATAATTTGTTAATTGAATATAGTTCAAAAACTTGAACCTAGCTTGATTTGTAGACTTATAAAAGGGCAACAAGAGATGCTTATTTCACCCAACACAACTACAAATATCTAAACCAACAAAAGAGATCCATCTAAATTCAAATTTTTATCACAATGTCTGGTTCTCGTCAAATCAATGACAGTGGTGTGAAGCCAATTATTTTTCGAGAATACATCGGCGTGAAGTCATATCCAGACACTTTACATGATTTCCCAAGAGATATCATCAACTCCAAGATCGAACAATTCCACTTTGTTTTAGGCTTTGCCACAGAGACTTATGATGATAGTGGAAAAGGCACAGGAGTTTTCAACCCCAATTGGAACGTTCATTTCTTCAGTCCAGAAAAAGTGAAGGAACTCAAGCAAAATTTTGACAATGTGAAGGTGGTAATAAGCATCGGTGGTCGTGGTGATAAACATCCATTCCATCCTGCTTCAAAAGTAGATTGGGCTGACAATGCTGTAGACTCACTCAAAAAGATCATCCGACAATACAACAAAGTCAAGGATCCTTGGAGCTTTAACATAATCGATGGCATTGATATCAACTATGAGTACATCACATCCGATGGTGAAGAATTCTCTTATTGTGTGGGGGATGTTATAAAGAGACTCAAGGAGGATACTGATGTATCTGTCGATGTGGTTTCCATTGCTCCATCTAAACCAGTCAATTCCAAGTACAATACACTATACTTGGCTCACGGTCATGATATTGATTGGGTGGACTATCAGTTCTACTTTGAGACTCTCAAATCAAAGGACGAGTTTAAAAACCTCTTTCTTAGTCTATCAGACGTCTACGATTCTAAAAAACTACTAGCAGGAGCTAGTACCGATCCTCATGACGCGGGTAAGATTTCACGAGAGGACTTCCTTGAGGGTGTCATCGATCTTCTCAATACCGAATCACTTCGTGGCATTTTTATTTGGAATGCTAATGACTCCGCAATCCCAAACAACGGAAAACCTTTCTCCTTGGAGATAAAGGCACAACAACTCCTCACTAAATAAGGATAATTGATTACTAGCTAGCTATCTAGCTACCTAGTAGTTATTTAAAACTCATTCTACGGATCATTAATAAATAAAATAATAGTTAAATCTTGTCATGTTAAAGTTTGTTTCTTATATCTTCTAAATAAGACCCGTCTCGCTTGAAGGGATGATTTTACTATTGCATGTGTGTTTGTGTATCGCACAATTTTCTTAAGCTATTTCATTATGTATTTGTATTATATTTCCTATCATATGTGTATTTTTTATTTTATTTTATCTTTGTTTATATATAAGTTTGTTGCTTCTCATCTATCACCGTGTCCTTTTAAGACTCAATCATAAGAACAAGCAACATGGGTGATCGATGTTTATATGTTTATTGTAAAAAACCAATATCATTATTTCTATAAGACTCTAAATTTATATATATATATATATATATATTGTCAGTTAATGTACAAATTATTCAAATATATAGACATTTCAAACAAACCTCAACGTATAGCAATGCTTTCTAAACAATTACTCCATATAACCTTAGGATTATCCAAGACAGCCGAAAGATCCATATGCAAGTGTGTTAAGATTTTTACATTTCTTTTATTTATCATATTTTGTAGTTACTGCTACATTATTTTTAATTTCACAAAGACAAAAGCTATATTATAAATTGAGGAAACTCATAAAGAAACCATTCAATAATTAAATTTTTTATTTCTTAAAATTATAATTAAATTTTAAATAATTGAACCTCTAAAAAATCACAAAATTTCATCACATCGTATCATTCAATACTTAGAATACATCCATATACATAACAAAACACATAAACAATATGCTCACCATAAATATTTTTATTTTAAAAAACGCATAAACAAATTAAATTAACAAATCAAATCCAACAATTAAATTATAATTATACTTCAACAATAGAAAGAAATAATATATGTATAACATCAAGGCAGGGTTTGCAGGTTCAAGAGTTTAAAATGTCTTTTATATATATATATATATATATATATATATATATATATATATATATATATATATATATATATATATTAAGTTTACTTTTGAAGGAGAGTATATATGTAAGAACGTATAATATCAGCATTTTATTATAAACTTATAAATATTTTAATTGTATAATATCTATTTGAAAACGGTGACCAATGAAATACGACCCGTGCAAATGGACATATATTTTGTCAATATTATCTTAATAAAAACAATAATTCAATTTTCAGATACCTCGACAACCACAGTGTGAACGTATATATTCGTTATTCCACTTACAATTGAGTTTAAACTCCTCAACAAAAGATTTCAATTCTATTATTCCTTTTTGTCTAATTATAAGCACCATTTTTGAAAACCGTTGTCTCTAAATAGGAGCTCGGTTTGAAGTTACTTGATGCATTAATTTATTATCTTTTTCAAAACATAACTCTTATTAAAAATACTTATTTATATTGATCAATAAAAAATCAAAAGTTGAACACATTCATATAAAAAGGTTTTTTTAAGAAAATCGAGGCATAAAATTAAAATTAAGATATTACATTTGCTATCAACTTTTGTTAATATATGTATTTCATTGCAATTTGTTTCGGAAATGTCTTCGAGATGAATTTTTTTTAAAAAAATATAACAAACTAATTATAATTTTCTAATAAAGCTTATGCAAGACAAATATTCATCACTTATCAATTAAGTAAAAGATTATTCGTCATATGTCAAAAAAATAAAACAATAATATATGTAAAAGAATATATTGTATTTGGATAATTTCATCTAAACTTAGATAATATTTTGTAATACGTCTTTTAACATTTTAATGTATTGTAACTTCTATCTTAATTTGGAAACCAACAAAGTGCTACATGTGCAAATGCACAAGTATTTTTAAATTAATATTGTATTAACAAATATGATGATTCAATTTTTAAATCTCCTAACAACCATAGTTTGAACATATAACCGTTTGTGAAAATACAACTAATTTCAATCCATTTAAAAACTCATCTCAATTCTATTAACAAATATTATGATTAATTTTCAAATCCCCTAACAACCATAATATGAACATAAGCCATACCCAAGCACGAAGCAAAAGAAATTATATAGCATTTTCTTATGGAAGAGTAAATTTTAAAAGATTAAACAACAATTTAAAATTAATTATTCAATTTAATTATTTAATTTTATACACAATTGAGACCAATCATGTCTCAATGACATGGAGGGTTTGAAAATATAATAAAAGTATTAATTTGTTGAACATATTATATTATAATTTGTTAATTGAATATAGTTCAAAAACTTGAATCCGACTTGATTTGTAAACTTATAAAAGGGCATCAGTAGTAAATAAAGCAACACACTTTTGTAGTCTTGATTGCCAAGACACAGCTCCCCCTGCAAAAGTCATCGTATAACCAGAAGTAGATTTTCTAGAATCAAGATCACCTGTCAAATTTGCATCTGTGTAGCCATCCAACACAGGTTCACCACCTCCATAGCATAAACACACTTTGGAAGTGCCTCTGAGGTATCTGAGAATCCATTTCACTGCTTGCCAATGATCTTTACCAGGATTAGAGAGAAACCAACTAACAACTCCAACTGCATGAGCAATATCTGGCCTTGTGCATATCATAGCATACATCAAACTACCAACTGTGGATGCATAAGGAACCTTTTTCATCTCTTCTTTGTCTTTCTCACTTGTAGGACATTTATCAGAATTCAATTTAAAATGAGTAGCAAGTGGAGTACTAACAGGTTTGCAATTGCTCATGTTAAACCTCTCTAATACCTTCTCAATATAATTGTGTTGAGACAACCACAATTTATTATTCTTTCTATCACGAGTGATTCTCATACCCAAAATTTGCTTTGCAGGACCCAAATCTTTCATTGCAAAAGACTTGTTCAAATCTTTCTTTAAAGATTGAATCTTCTTAGTGTCATGACCAACAATCAACATGTCATCCACATATAACAAGATAATAATATAATCACCATCAGAGAATTTCTTGATAAACACACAATGGTCAGAAGTAGTTTTACCATACCCATGCTTCTCCATGAAAGAATCAAATTTCTTGTACCATGGTCGAGGTGCTTGCTTGAGCCCATACAAGCTTTTCTTCAATTTACACACAAGTTGCTCTTTACCTTTGACTTCGAAACCCTCTGGTTGCTCCATATAGATATCTTCCTCCAAATCACCATGAAGGAATGCCGTTTTCACATCAAGTTGTTCAACTTCTAGGTTCAAACTAGTTGCTAACCCAAGCACAACTCGGATAGAGGACATCTTCACCACTGGTGAAAAAATTTCATCAAAGTCAATACCTTTTCTCTGATTAAAACCTTTCACAACCAATCTTGCTTTGTATCTTGGTTGAGAATTATTCTCTTCTGTCTTTATCTTGTATACCCATTTGTTCTTGAGTGCTTTTCTACCATAAGGCAATTTTACCAAATCAAATGTGTGATTCTAATGCAAGGAATTCATCTCTTCTTGCATGGCCTTCAACCACTTTTCTTTATCAACATTTGTAATAGCTTCTTGATAGTACTCTGGCTCTCCACTATCAGTGATCATCACATACTCATGTGGAGGATATATCTGAGAAGGTTGACATTCTCTAGTAGATCTTCTCAAATCAAACTCGGCTAGTGGCTCAACTGGAACCTGCTCATCATGGTGAGGCACATAATCATCAGTTACATTCTCATCATCTACATGTACATCTCCCCCATCAACAAGAGTTTCCGTAGGAGGCTTAGGCGCAATATCAATGTAACTTCTGAGATTTGGTTTCTGTTTTTCAGCTTTATCAAAATCTTCAACAGTTTGGTCTTCAAGAAATATCACATCTCGACTTCTAATAATTTTCTTGTCAACCGGATCCCACAATCTATAACCAAATTCTTCATCACCATAACCGACAAATATACACTGTTTGGATTTACTATCAAGCTTAGACCTCTCATCTCTTGGAACGTGAACAAAACATCTACAGCCAAAAACTCTTAAATGACGGTAAGAGACATCTTTCCCTGTCCACACTCTATTTGGAACATTACCATTGTCGAGGTGCTTGCTTGAGCCCATACAAGATTTTCTTCAATTTACACACAAGTTGCTCTTTACCTTTGACTTCGATACCCTCTGGTTGCTCCTAATGACTCTTCATCATATGGATAATTTTTATTGATTTTAGTCTTATTTATCTTTAATCATTAGTTAATTTAATGAGTTATTTGATATATTTTGTTGATTTTAGTTATTTGATTTAATGAAATTTTTTTTTTTTGCTTATTTGCTTAAATAAGTAGAGATTTTTCGTAGTTTTGCGTTGTTACTTTGTTTTAGTGCAGTGCTGAATTTTGGTGAGAAATCAACATGACCTATGTGGAGTATTGCAGCGATATCTGGAGTTGTAGTTGTCCTATTGGAGTCAAACCAAGTGCTGATGAAAGCTAAGATCCATATCTATAACTTGCATGAAGACACCGGAACCAAATTCAGACTCGAAAGATGAGAAAAATGCAAAATACATCAGACAGCAGATGATGTGTGCCTGGAGCGTGCCGTGCGCGCCTAAAGCGCATTTCCAGCCATTCAGTACTGTCAATACGCGCCTGGAGCGCAAAGACTACGCCTGGGGCGCATGACGCACATCAGCGTTCATAAAAACGCAATTTTTTACTGTTTAGGGATCTTTTTGAATCTTGGGAAGTTGGGAGACTTCTGCCCTAGCATAGAAACTCAAAGACGGCCGTTTCTAACATCAATGGAGCAGTTTTATCAAGAATCATTCATGAATCCTTCTTGTAATTCTTCTCTAATCCCTATCTTTTGTATCTCTGTCATGAGTAACTAAACCCTATTTGTTAGGGATGAGTGTAACCAGATGAAACCCTTATTTTTCTGATTTGATTTCTAGTTATATGAATGAGTTTATTGAATTATTTTTCTCATCTCTGTGCTTAATGCTTTTTATTGCTTGATCAACATTAAAATGTTCTACGATTTGTATTTTGAAACGGAAGTGGACTTTACGAATGCTTGAGATGAGAAATTCATGAATTTGTAGTCTAGGGATAGATGCAGGTCATGAAACCAATTAAATTAGTTGCAAAGCAATAGTTTACAAGAGAACTTCTATACGGTAATGCTTAATTCTAATCTTAAATCTACTAAGGAATTAGGGGTTACTTTGGAATTAAAGGTTCTGTCACTAAGACATTAGGGCAAGAATAATAAAGAGAATTCGGTAATAATTCAATAAAGGAATTCAGTAACTAGGATCAAATTAGACACTAAGGTTGGATTCGAAGTGAAACTCATCCCTGACATTTTTCTCATTATAAAAGATCAATTCTATTATTGTTTTATTACAGTTTTTAATTTTCAAAGTTATTTCAATCAAACTGGAAACTTTTTGTTCAATTTTAGTAATTCAATATAATTCAATTGTAAAACGCAATCCTTGAGTTCGACACTCGGTACTACCGTTTTATTATTACTTGCAACGATTCAGTACATTTGCTGAAACGCTATCAAGTTTTTGGCGCCGTTGCCGGGGATTGCCACATCACTATTGAATTTAATTTATTTACTTAATTGAAATTTTGTACTCTGCAATAAAATTTTTAATTTTTTTTTTATTATTTTGAAACTCTTCGTTACTCACAATCTGTCTAACCTTGTATGCGAGGCCAGTCCTCAGTTGAACTTATCTTTTATCCAGAAATTGAAAAAACAGCGAAAGCACATAGAAAGGCAGCTCGAGAAAGGAGACAAAGGAAAAGACATTTAGTAGTGGAAGAAGAGGTTTTGGGTGATTTTGTCATATTTACTGAAATGGCTGATCCACCACCATCAAAACATACTCTCGGAGAGTATGGGAATCGAAATAGAAATCGTGCTCGATTACCCATTCATCACCAACCGGTTACAGTCAACAAGTTTGAAATAAGCCCTGCTCTATACCGAGAATTGAAGGAAATTCATTTTGCTGGTAGACATAACGAAGACGTCAATAGACATCTCACAAATTTCTTCGAATTATGTGAAACAGTGAAGGTGGATGGTTTGTCTGAAGAATGCAAGAAATTGAAACTATTTCCATTCTCATTGATAGATGACGCCTAGGAGTGGTTTCTCTCATTCCCTGCCGACAGCATCACCACATGGGATGATCTTGAGGATAAGTTCTTGGAACAATATTTCCCCCCAGCCATGTTCGTTAGAAAAAGGCAAGAAATCACTGGTTACAAACAGAAAGAGGGGGAATCTCTTCGTGACACTTACACGAGATTCAGAAACTTACTAGTCGGATGTCCTAATCATGCTTATGAAGACACTGCCCAAATGCAAATATTTTGTAATGGCTTGAGGCTGAGCACAAGAATTATGTTGGATGCCACAACAGGTGGTTCTTTGAATTACAAAACCGCAACAGAAGCACGAAAGATTATTGAGATCATGACATCAAATGAACAGATGATGTTGTATGACAGAAGTGGTGGGTCAACAAGTGGTGTAATGGAATTGAATGTTATGGATGGGTTAGCTCCAGGCAGGTTACTATCGAAGATGGAAGAGGTTATCGCCACCGAGATAAAGAAGGGAATGGCAGCTCTAAATATACAACCACAAGTGGCCCCCGTCAAATTACTAAAGCAGACTAGTTGTAACCTTTGTGGAGGAGCACATAAAACTGGAGCTTGTGAAGCACTGGATGACAATGAGATAGAAGAACTAGAACATGTGAATTTTGTGAGCAATAACTAGAGGCAAAATGATCCCTACTCTAGTACGTATAACCCTGGTTGGAGAAATCATCCAAATTTTTCTTGGAGAGATCAACAAGGTGGATCTCAGGGTCAACAAGGAGCTCAAACAAACCAATTCCCACCTAGAAAGGCTGCTTGGGAGAGTGCTATAGAGAAATTTGCGACAATCACAAGTTCTTTCATTGAAGAGTCAAGAGCCATCCAGAAAAATCACTCTGCATCCATAAAGAATCTAGAGACTCAAGTGGGTCAACTTGCTCAACAAATGGCACAAAGAACGTCTGGAAATCTGCCTAGTGACACAGTTCTGAATCCACGAAACAATGTTAATGCAGTGACCACGAGGAGTGGCAAGGTGAGTGAACAAGTTCCATATGAAGCCAAACAGAGTAGAAGTACTCTCACTTTAACTCACTTGGAGGAAATGGTCACACCGACATCAGTTGAGGATCACATCGCTTTTGAAAAGGAGGAAGAACCTGTGGTACAAAAAAGGGAACCACTGCCAAAACCAGAAATTCGACTTCCATTCCCTCAAAGATTAAGGAGGGAAGAAACTGAAAAACAATTTGGTAAGTTTCTTGATGTTTTTAAAAAATTACAGATTAACATTCCTTTTGCAGAAGCACTAGAGCAAATGCCAACATATGCAAAGTTCATGAAGGAAATTCTGTCGAAAAAAAGAAAAATCGGCGGTGAAACAGTTATGTTTACCGAAGAGTGTAGTGCTATACTATAGAGGAAGCTGCCACCGAAGCTCAACGATCCTGGAAGTTTCTCAATCCCGTGCACTATTGGAAATAGAACTTTTGGGAAGGCTTTGTGTGATCTTGGGGCTAGTGTAAGTCTTATGCCCCTTTCAATATACAAAAAACTGGGCATTGGAAAAGTCAAAGACACACAACTGATGTTATAGTTTGCGGACCGCTCAATGAAACATCCCTATGTAGTGGTGGAAGATGTGTTGGTTAAAGTGGATAAGTTCATTTTTCCAGTAGATTCCGTGGTACTAGATATGGAGGAAGATAACGACATTCCTTTGATTTTGGGGAGACCATTCTTAGCAACAGGGAGAGCTATGATTGATGTAGCAGATGGCACCTTAACCTTGAAGGTAAATGAGGAAACCGTCACTTTTAACATTCTAAAAGCCATGGAACACTCAAAAGAAAGAGAAGGGTGCAATCGAATTGAGATTTTAGATGAGATAGTCAATGAAGAAATAAAGCATCAAACACCTAGCCTGCCATTAGAAAGAGTGTTATGTCTACCCGAAGATGTCATTCAAGAAATTGAAGACCCAAAGATGAAAGAGGTGTTGGCCATGTTAGAAGCATCACCATCCTACTCCCCCCGTTTTCCTACTAGATGGGAGGAGTTGAAAGGAAATGAAGACAAGTCCGCGGAGAAAAAGACACCACTGATTGAACTCAAGCAGCTGCCTCTTCATTTGAAATATGTATTCCTAGGTGAAGAAGAAAAAAAATCCAGCCATAATCAGTGCAAGCTTAAGTGAGTTACAAGAAGAAAAGTTGTTGAGAATTCTGTGGAAGCACAAGGGTGCTATCGGTTGGTCCATTGATGACTTGAAGGGAATAAGTCCGACTTTTTGTATGCATAAAATCCTCATGGAGGACAATCACAAACCAGTAGTACAACCCCAAAGGAGATTGAATCCGGTAATGAAAGAAGTGATCAGGAAAGAGGTGGTAAAGCTACTAGAAGCCGGACTCATATACCCAATTTCAGATAGCTCTTGGGTGAGTCCCGTCCAAGTTGTACCAAAAAAGGGGGGAACGACGGTCATCACAAATGACAAGAACGAGTTAATTCCTACTCGAACGGTTACAGGATGGAGAGTGTGTATTGATTATAGGAGATTGAACAGTGCTACGAGGAAGGATCACTTCCCGCTCCCTTTCATTGATCAGATGCTTGAGCGGTTAGCCGGACATGAGTATTATTGCTTCCTAGACGGCTATTCAGGGTACAATCAGATAGCTGTAGCACCCGAGGATCAAGAGAAAACTGCATTTACATATCCGTATGGGGTATTTGCTTATCGAAGAATGTCGTTTGGACTGTGTAACGCGCCGACCACATTTCAAAGGTGCATGATGTCCATATTTTCTGATATGATTGAGAAACATATCGATAACGACTTTTCTGTATTTGGCTCATCCTTTGATAATTGTTTGATTAATCTATCCCTTGTATTAGAAAGGTGTGAAAAATCTAACTTGGTCCTAAATTGGGAGAAGTGTCATTTTATGGTAAGAGAGGGAATTGTTTTAGGCCACCGAATCTCCCACAAGGGGATCGAGGTAGACAAGGCCAAAGTTGAAGTTATTGAAAAACTTCCCCCTACCAACGAGAAAGGCATTAGAAGCTTTTTAGGCCATGCTGGATTTTATAGAAGGTTTATAAAAGATTTTTCAAAAATTGCAAAACCACTTACAAACCTACTTGCGAAAGACACACCTTTCAAATTCAATGAGGATTGTTTGCATGCTTTTAACAATTTGAAAAACTAGCTGATAACTGCCCCCATTACCACTGCACCTGACTGGTCACTACCTTTTGAAATCATGTGTGATGCAAGTGACAGTGCTATTGGGGCAGTGATGGGGCAAAGAAAAGACAAGATGTTGCATGTGATCTACTATGCTAGCCATGTTTTAAATCAGGCACAACACAATTATGCTACAACTGAAAAAGAATTATTAGTTGTAGTTTATGCTTTTGATAAATTTCGGTCTTATTTATTAGGATCGAAAGTTATTGTTTACACTGATCATGCTGCCTTGAGGTATTTGTTTACTAAGCAGAAATTAAAACCAAGGCTGCTTAGATGGATTCTATTACTACAAGAATTTGACATTGAGATCCGAGATAAAAAGGGGGTCAGAGAACATTGTGGCTGACCACCTATCTCGATTGGAGAAGGTTGAGGAGAATGAGGACATTAGATCGATTCGAGATCAATTTGCTGATGAGCACATCTTCGCCATTACCACGGTACCTTGGTTCGCCGACTTTGCTAATTTCAAGGTGGGGGGTACAATCCCATCTGATTTCACTTACCAACAACGGAGGAAGTTTATCTACGATGCCAAATTCTATGTATGGGCTGAACCCTTTCTGTACAAAAGAGGAGTGGATGGGCTGTTGCGAAGATGTGTGCCCGAGGAGGAACAAGAAAAGATAATGTGGCACTGCCACGACTCCGAGTATGGGGGTCATTTCAATGGTGACCGAACTGCAGCAAGAGTTCTACAATCGGGGTTGTTTTGGCCTTCATTATTCAAAGATGCATTCAACTATGTGAAGAAATGGGATCGATGCCAGCGCACCGGTAACTATCAAAACAGGATGAGATGCCGCAAAATCCTGTATTAGAAGTAGAAGTGTTCGATGTGTGGGGTATTGATTTCATGGGTCCATTCTCATCGTCATATAACAAAGTTTATATTTTGGTGGCGGTGGATTATGTCTCAAAATGGGTTGAAGCAATAGCTACTCCAACAAATGATTCGAAACAGGTTATCACCTTTCTCAAGAGGAACATATTCGCTCGTTTCGGCGTGCCTCGAGCCTTGATTAGTGATAGGGCATAAGTCTCCCAAATTCCCAAGAAATTCGCCAGTTGGAGGAAATGGTCACACCGACATCAGTTGAGGATCACATCGCTTTTGAAAAGGAGGAAGAACCTGTGGTACAAAAAAGGGAACCACTGCCAAAACCAGAAATTCGACTTCCATTCCCTCAAAGATTAAGGAGGGAAGAAATTGAGAAACAATTTGGTAAGTTTCTTGATGTTTTTAAAAAATTACAAATTAACATTCCTTTTGCAGAAGCACTAGAGCAAATGCCAACATATGGAAAGTTCATGAAGGAAATTCTGTCGAAAAAAAGAAAAATCGGCGGAGAAACAGTTATGCTTACCGAAGAGTGTAGTGCTATACTACAGAGGAAGCTGCCACCGAAGCTCAATGATCCTGGAAGTTTCTCAATCCCGTGCACTATTGGAAATAGAACTTTTGGGAAGGCTTTGTGTGATCTTGGGGCTAGTGTAAGTCTTATGCCCCTTTCAATATACAAAAAACTGGGCATTGGAAAAGTCAAAGACACACAACTGATGTTATAGTTTGCGGATCGCTCAATGAAACACCCCTACAGAGTGGTGGAAGATGTGTTGGTTAAAGTGGATAAGTTCATTTTTCCAGTTGATTTCGTGGTACTAGACATGGAGGAAGACAATGATATTCCTTTGATTTTGGGGAGACCGTTCTTAGCAACAGGGAGAGCTATGATTGATGTAGCAGATGGCACCTTAACTTTAAAAGTAAACGAAGAAACCGTAACTTTTAACATTCTAGAAGCCATGGAACACTCAAAAGAAAGAGAAGGGTGTAATCGATTCGAGATCTTAGATGAGATAGTCAACCAAGAAATACAACATCAAACACCCAGCTTGCCATTAGAAAGAGTGTTATGTCTACCCCAAGATGTTGTTAAAGAAATTGAAGATCCAAAGGTAAAAGAGGTCTTGGCCATGTTAGAAGCATCACCATCCTACTCCCCCCGTTTTCCGACTAGATGGGAGGAGTTGAAATGGAATGAAGACAAGCCCTCGGAGAAAAAGACACCACTAATTGAACTCAAGTAGTTGCCTCCCCACTTGAAATATGTATCTCTTGGTGAGAAAGATGATGTGTTCTTCCTGTCATACATGCCACCATGACAGTAGTCGAGACGTCAAGCTAATGACTTTAAAGAAGTGTTTCGTGGGAGATAACCCACAGATAGAGGTAACTTTCATTTTTTGCAATCTTATTTTTGTTATTTGAATTTGTTTCTTTCTAATTATGTGTAAACGTGCACTATGATGAAGAATTATTAACAACTTGCATTTGGTCTTAAGTTTTATGTTTGAGATTTTGAAATTTAAACTATATTTCTTTGCTCATATCATTGCTCAATTCGATAAGTTTCACTAATTCATGCATTGTTGATTATTGCTTGGTTGTTGAAGTCTAACTCGCATTTAAAAAAAAACACTAAATGAATGTTGTAGTAGCATGTTTGGCATCATTTAGATAGTTCATACTTTTTCTTATTATCCTAGCTGTGAGCTTTTGAGCCTAAACACTTAAATTTTTTGTTGTGTGATTATCCAGACGTGTGTTATCCCTTCAGAACTTGCACTAATTCTGACTTGCATTACTTGTAATTTATGCATACATTGAGGCAATTTTATTTGATCGTTTGAGCCTTTCAAACTACCCTATGAAAATTTTATCCTTTCCTAGCCCCTTTGAGTCTTGCCCCTTTATTTCGGTTACTAGCCACATTACAAAACAAAAACCCTACTTCAATTAAATCACCTTACTTGGAGTTAGGTAGAAATTTTTTGTCTTGTCTTGATCAAATTCTAAGTTTGGGGTTGCTCATGGGATAGCAACCTTTTGAGTTTGGGGTGGTGATTCTCACAAAAAAAAAATAAAGAAAAAAAAATAAAAAGAAGAAAAGAAGAAAAAAAAAACGATAAATAATATCTTCTTGGTTCTTTTGTCAATGTTTGAGAATCTCCAGAATAAAAAGGTGAAGAGAAAAAAAATGGTAGAATAATTTGGAAATATATGCCTAACTCCAAGTAGTAAAACCTACTATCCCAAAATTTCCTACCCTTACCTAAGCCCCATTACAACCCGAAAGTCCTCCAAAAATGTATGTGTTTGCTGAATTGTGATTGCTAACTAGAATTTTTTCAAGCCTATGGTAGCGTGATGCATGTTCTAGGATTTGAGTGATAAATTCAAAACCCTTCTAAACACATGAGAGAAATTTTGGTGAGATTGTGTGAAGAGAGAGTTGAATTTGATAAATGAATGCCAATGTGTACAAACCTTGTTATTTTTGTAAGCAACCATAGAGTATGATGGATGTTTTGTAGTAGCTGAAACTTTGAGAATGGAGTTTGATTTGAATTGAGAAATTGAGTTTAAGTTTGCTTTTAATTGCACCAAATTTGAAATTAATTGTTGCTTGGGGACAAGCAATAGATTAAGTTTGGGGTTGTGATGACTCTTCATCATATGCATAATTTTTATTGATTTTAGTCTTATTTATCTTTAATCATTTGTTAATTTAATGAGTTATTTGATATATTTTGTTGATTTTAGTTATTTGATTTAATGAAATGTTTTTGTTCTTATTTGCTTAATTAAGTAGAGATTTTTCGTAGTTTTGCGTTGTTACTTTGTTTTAGTGCAGTGCTGAATTTTGGTGAGAAATCAACATGATCTATGTGGAGAATTGCAGCGATATCTGGAGTTTTAGTTGTCCTATTGGAGTCAAACCAAGTGCTTATGAAAGCTAAGATCCATATCTATAACTTTCATGAAGACACCGGAACCAAATTCAGACTTGAAAGATGAGAAAAATGCAAAATACGTCAGACAGCAGATGCTGTGCGCCTAGAGCGCGCCGTGCGCGCCTGAAGCGCATTTCCAGCCATTCAGTACTATCAATACGCGCCCGGAGCGCAAACACTGCGCCTGGGGCGCATGACGCGCATCAACATTCATAAAAACGCAATTTTTTACTGTTTAGGGATCTTTTTTACTCTTGGGAAGTTGGGAGACTTGTGCCCTAGCATAGAAACTCAAATACGTTCGTTTCTAACATCATTGGAGCAGTTTTATCAAGAATCATTCATGAATCCTTCTTGTAATTCTTCTCTAATCCCTATCTTTTGTATCTCTGTCATGAGTAACTAAACCCTATTTGTTAGGGATGAGTGTAACCAGATGAAACCCTTATTTTTCTGATTTGATTTCTAGTTATATGAATGAGTTTATTGAATTATTTTTCTCATCTCTGTGCTTAATGCTTTTTATTGCTTGATCAACATTAAAATGTTCTACGATTTGTATTTTGAAACGGAAGTGGACTTTACGAATGCTTGAGATGAGAAATTCATGAATTTGTAGTCTAGGGATAGATGCAGGTCATGAAACCAATTAAATTAGTTGCAAAGCAATAGTTTACAAGAGAATTTCTATACGGTAATGCTTAATTCTAATCTTAAATCTACTAAGGAATTAGGGGTTACTTTGAAATTAAAGGTTCTGTCACTAAGACATTAGGGCAAGAATAATAAAGAGAATTCGGTAATAATTCAATAAAGGAATTTAGTAACTAGGATCAAATTAGACACTAAGGTTGGATTCGAAGTGAAACTCATCCCTGACATTTTTCTCATTATAAAAGATCAATTTTATTATTGTTTTATTACAGTTTTTAATTTTCAATATTATTTCAATCAAACTGGAAACTTTTTGTTCAATTTTAGTAATTCAATATAATTCAATAGTAAAACGCAATCCTTGAGTTCGACACTCGGTACTACCGTTTTATTATTACTTGCAACGATTCAGTACACTTGCTGAAACGCTATCAGCTCCATATAGATCTCTTCCTCCAAATCACCATGAAGGAATGTAGTTTTCACATCAAGTTGTTCAACTTCTAGGTTCAAACTAGCTGCTAACCCAAGCACAACTCGGATAGAGGACATCTTCACCACTGGTGAAAAAATTTCATCAAAGTCAATACCTTTTCTCTGATTAAAACCTTTCACAACCAATCTTGCTTTGTATCTTGGTTGAGAATTATTCTCTTCTGTCTTTATCTTGTATACCCATTTGTTCTTGAGTGCTTTTCTACCATAAGGCAATTTTACCAAATCAAATGTGTGATTCTAATGCAAGGAATTCATCTCTTCTTGCATGACCTTCAACCACTTTTCTTTATCAACATTTGTAATAGCTTCTTGATAATACTCTGGCTCTCCACTATCAGTGATCATCACATACTAATGTGGAGGATATCTTTGAGAAGGTTGACGTTCTCTAGTAGATCTTCTCAAATCAAACTCGGCTAGTGGCTCAACTAGAACCTGCTCATCATGGTGAGGCACATAATCATCAGTTACATTCTCACCATCCACATGTTCATCTCCCCCATCAACAAGAGTTTCCGTAGGAGGCTTAAGCGCAACATCAATGTAACTTCTGAGATTTGGTTTCTATAAGTACCGTTTTGAAAAATTTTGTTTCTAAAATGAGCTTCCTTTTCAATTACTAGATGTATTTATTATCATTTTTTAAAATATATCTCTTATTAAAACTACTAAGTTATCTTATTTAATAAAAAGTTGAAGTTGAGTACATCAACATACAAAAAATATTTTAGGAACATCCGCATATAAAATTAAATTAAATATTAACTTTTTACAATATATGTATAACATTAATTATGTGTCTTTGTAGTGTCTTCAGATGAATTTTTATTAGAAAATTATAACACACTAAATTTAATTTTCTACAAAAAATATACCATACAAATATTTATTACTGTTCAATAAGTTGAAAGGATACTCATCACATGCGAGCAGTTGAAAATATGCGTATTTGAATATTATGATGTATTTTAAATATATTTTATATGAAAGTGTTTGAAAAATTCTAATACACTAACAATAATATAGTATTATATCAGCTACACACAAGATAATTGTTGATAAGTAATATTGCGTAAAACAATATAGTGGTATTATATCATACTATATCTATTAAATAAAAGTTATGAGAATATTTTATATTAAATTAAGTTGATTCTTAATTATAAACTGTTTATTATTTTAGTACAATAATATCTATTTTATTATAGTTACCAACGAACTACGTCGCATGCGATTGGAAATTTATTTTGTCAATATTATACTGATAAAAACAATAATTCAATTTTCAAATACTTCAGCAACCAAATTATTAACGTATATGTATGTTATTCCACTTACAATTTAGTCCAGACTCTTCAACAAATAATTTCAATTTTATTATTCCTTTTGTGTCTTATTATAAGCACCATTTTTATAAAACTTTGTCTCTAAATATCTTTGAAGTTACTTGATGCATCTATTGTCTTCTTCAAAACGTAACTCTTATTAAAAATAATTATTTACGTTGATTATAAAAAAGAAACTCAATGTTGAACACATTCATATAAAAAAATATAATTTTAAGAATATCCAGGCATATAATTTATAATTAAGATATTAAATTTGCTATCACCTTTTCTTAATATATCTATTTCCTTTGCAATTTGTTTCTTAAATGTCTTCAAGATGAAATTTTGAAAAACTTATAACACACTAATTACAATTTTCTAATAAAGCATATATAAGACAAATATTTATCACTTATTAATTAATTAAAAGGTTATCCATCGTATGTCAAAAAACTTAAATAATAATGTATGTTTGAATATCATTTTGATAAATATGTTAATAAAACTAAATCCACATAATATAATATTTTATAAATCATAAATGTTGGTTATTTTTATAAAAAATAATATAGTTGTACTAAATTATACTACGTTTATTAAATGAAATTTGAAG
>JBBPBR010000001.1:42594054-42606344 GCA_037974775.1 Cicer pinnatifidum | reverse complement strand
ATATATATATATATATATATATATATATTTGGATAATTTCATCTTAACATTGATAAACTTTTTTAATACGTCTTTAAACAATTTAATATATTGTAACTTCTATCTTAATTTGATAACAAACAAAGTGCTACATGTACAAATGCAAAAGTATTTTTAAATTAATATTGTATTAACAAATATGATGATTTAATTTTTAAATCTGCTAACAACCATAGTTTGAACATATAGACGTTTGTCTAACATACAATTGATTTCAATCCATTTAAAAATTAATCTCAATTCTATTAATAAATTGTATGATTAAGTTTTCAATGATTTAATTTTCTAATGCCTTAACAACCACAATGAGAACATAAGCCATGGCCAAGCACGACGCAAAAGAAGTTATATAGCATTTTCTTATGCAAGAGTAAATTTTATAAGATCAAACAACAAATTTAAATTAATATTACATTATAATTATTTAATTATATACACAATTAAGACCAATCATCTCTCAATGACATGAACATGGAGGGTTCGACAAAATAATAGAAGTATTAATTTGTTGACCATATTATATTATAATTTGTTAATTGAATATAGTTCAAAAACTTGAACCTGGCTTGATTTGTAGACTTATAAAAGGGCAACAAGAGATGCTTATTTCACCCAACACAACTACAAATATCTAAACCAATAAAAGAGATCCATCTAAATTCAAATTTTTATCACAATGTCTGGTTCTCGTCAAATCAATGACAGTGGTGTGAAGTCAATTATTTTTCGAGAATACATCGGCGTGAAGTCATATCCAGACACTTTACATGATTTCCCAAGAGATATCATCAACTCCAAGATCGAACAATTCCACTTTGTTTTAGGCTTTGCCACAGAGACTTATGATGATAGTGGAAAAGGCACAGGAGTTTTCAACCCCAATTGGAACATTCATTTCTTCAGTCCAGAAAAAGTGAAGGAACTCAAGCAAAATTTTGACAATGTGAAGGTGGTAATAAGCATCGGTGGTCGTGGTGATAAACATCCATTCCATCCTGCACCAAATTAGATTTGACTGATCATGTTGTAGACTCACTCAAAAAGATCATCCGACAATACAAAAAAGTCAAGGATCCTTGGAGCTTTAACATAATCGATGGCATTGATATCAACTATGAGTACATCACATCTGATGGTGAATAATTCTCTTATTGTGTGAGGGATGTTATAAAGAGACTCAAGAAGGATACATGTATCTGTCGATGTGGTTTCCATTGCTCCATCTATACCAGTCAATTCCAAGTACCATACACTATACTTGGCTCGCGGTCATGATATTGATTGGGTGGACTATCAGTTCTACTTTGAGACTCTCAAATCAAAGGACGAGTTTAAAAACCTCTTTCTTAGTCTATCAGACGTCTACGATTCTAAAAAACTACTAGAAGGAGCTAGTACCGATCCTCATGACGCAGGTAAGATTTCACGAGAGGACTTCCTTGAGGGTGTCATCGATCTTCTCGATGCCGAATCACTTCGTGGTATTTTTATTTGGAATGCTAATGACTCCGCAACCCCAAACAACGGAAAACCTTTCTCCTTGGAGATAAAGGCACAACAACTCCTCACTAAATAAGGATAATTAATTACTAGCTAGCTATTTAGCTACCTAGTAGTTATTTAAAACTCATTCTACGGGTCATTAATAAATAAAATAATAGTTAAGTCTTGTCATGTTAAAGTTTGTTTCTTATATCTTCTAAATAAGACCCGTCTCGCTTGAAGGGATGATTTTACTATTGCACGTGTGTTTGTGTGTCGCACAATTTTCTTAAGCTATTTCATTATGTATTTGTATTATATTTCCTATCATATGTGTATTTTTTATTTTATTTTATCTTTGTTTATATATAAGTTTGTTGCTTCTCATCTATCACCGTGTCCTTTTAAGACTCAATCATAAGAACAAACAACATGGGTGATCGATGTTTATATTTTTATTGTAAAAAACCAATATCATTATTTCTATAAGACTCTAAATTTATATATATATATATATATATATATATATATATATATATTGTCAGTTAATGTACCAATTATTCAAATATATAGACATTTCAAACAAACCTCAACGTATAGCAATGCTTTTTAAACAATTACTCCAGAAAACAATTACTCCATATAACCTTAGGATTATCCAAGACAGCCGAAAGATCCATATGCAAGTGTGTTAAGATCTTTACATTTCTTTTATTTATCATATTTTGTAGTTACTGCTACATTATTTTTAATTTCACAAAGACAAAAGCTATATTATAAATTGAGGAAACTCATAAAGAAACCATTCAATAATTAAATTTTTTATTTCTTAAAATTGTAATTAAATTTTAAATAATTAAACCTCTAAAAAATCACAAAACTTCATCACATCGTATCATTCAATACTTAGAATACATCCATGTACATAAAAAACACATAAACAATATGCTCACCATAAATATTGTTATTTTAAAAAGCGCATAAACAAATTAAATTATCAAATCCCACAATTAAATTATAATTATACTTCAACAATACAAAGAAATAATATATGTATAACATCAAGGCAGGGTTTGCATGTTCAAGAGTTTAAAATGTCTTTTATATATATATATATATATATATATATATATATATATATATATATATATATATATTAATTTTACTTTTGAAGGAGAGTATATATGTAAGAACGTATGGGTTGTTAGGGTTATTTGGCTATGACCGGCGCTTTATTCGCAATTATGCTGATATTGCTTCACCATTGACATAATTGTTAAAGAAAGATGCTTTTATTTAGATACCAGCTGCTACTGATGCTTTTAATAAGCTCAAATAGGTCGACCATCACACAAGCCCCCAATTTGACTTTGTCAGGTTTTTGATTACCCTTCACCTTGGAAACAAATGCATCAGGTTCGGGCATTGGCGATGTGCTCAGTCAAAGTCACCATCCTATTGCTTATTTATCGAAGAAATTGTTCCCTCGAATGCAAAAATAATCCACTTATGTGCCACAGTTGTATGCCATCACTAAAGCTTTAGCTAAATTTCGTCATTATCTCATTAGCCATAAGTTTATGATCAAAACTGATCAACGCATCCTCAAATCCCTCACTGATCAGTCAATTCAAACCCTAGAGCAACCGCATTGGCTTCACAAGTTCCTTGGATATGATTTTACTATTGATAACAAACCTGGTGTTGATAACATAACAGTTGATAGTCTATCTCATTCCTTTTACTTGGCGTTGTCTATGCAAACTCCTCAACTTATCTCAATGATATATAAAGTTGTGAACAATTATCCTTCTTTAGCTGAGATTCAAAATCAATGCTCGTTGGGAACCAATTCTACACCACATTATTAGGTCAAGCATGACATGTTATTTTGGAAAAATAGGTTGGTGATACCTCAGAAGCCCGACTTGATTCACATCATCTTGACTAAATTTCACTTTTCTACTGTTGGGGGCCATGTTGGAGTCACATGCACCAAAGCTCACATAGCCTCTCAATTCTTTTGGCCTACTATGGCAAAAGACATCAAGGAGTTTATTTTGAAATGTTTAATTTGTCAACAAGCAAAGCATTCTACTGCCTTGCAAGCAGGGTTACTACAGCCACTACCCATTCCACAACAAATTTGGGAGGATTTATCAATGGACTTCATAATTGGACTGCCTTCACCCAATACTTACATTGTCATTTTTGTGGTTGTTGACAGACTTTCCAAATATAGCCACTTCATGCCCCTCAAAGCTGATTATAATAGCTCCAAAGTTGTTGATGTTTTCCTTCACATAATGGTCAAACTTCATGGTTTTCCTAAGACAATTGTATCTGACAGAGATCATATATTTACCAGTCAGTTTTGGTAGCATTTGTTCAAACTCAGTGGCACTACCTTGGTTATGAGCACTACCTATCACCCCCAAACTGATGGGCAATCTGAAGTTGTTAACAAATGTTTGGAGCTTTACCTACGTTGTTCCACTGGTGAATCACCTCGATAGTGGTCCAAATTGTTGTCTTGGACTGCGTTTTGGTACAACACTTCCTTCCACACTAGTATTGGAATGATACCTTTCAAAATAGTGTATGGTCGCGATCCTCCCACACTAATTCGTTATGAAGTTAACAATGATGATCCTCCCTTGTTGCAGCAAATGTTAACTGAAAGAGATGATACCATTATACCTCTCAAATCTAATATGGTGCGCACTCAACAAATTATGAAAAAGTTTGCCGACACCAAACATCATTTTGTTGACTTTCAAGTTGGTGATGTGGTTCCTGTCAAATTGCAACCTTATAGACAATACTCAGTTGTTTTAAGGCGTAATCACAAGCTTAGTATATGTTACTTTGGTCTTTTTCCTGTGATAGAACGAATTGGTCACTTCAGGTTGCTTATAAGCTCATGCTTCCTCCTATTGCCAAAATCCACCCAGTGTTCCATATTTCTGCTTTGAAATTATATAAGGGAGATCATTCTACACAACTGCTACCACTCCCATTGACCACCATTGTAACACCCCGTTTTTCAAAAGCGAGTGTGTATTTTTGTTTTCAAAAGAAATTAAAATAAAACAGAGGATTAAATAATTAAGTCATTATAATTTACAAGCAGCGGAAAAGTTTCTCGAAATATGAATCCAAAATATTTACACATCAAAAAGTGGTACATGTAACCCATCGAAAATAACACGTCAAGATGACAATATTTGTATAGGTACAGTCTTCCATTTTAAAATATATACAATTCAAAATAAAGACATCAGTTCCCTCTATGTCAACCTAATCTGATCATTCTACAAAACAAACTAAGCACCCTGAGTGATCTCGACGCGTCCCGTGAGATCCTCCTAACGTAGCTCCAGTCAAGCATTCCCATCTACATCCCCATCCACATGGTGTGACCCGGTAGGATAGTCCTGGCTCTCATCTGAGGGCAAAGCCCAGATTTCCACAATAGTTGTATAGGGTCACCAATCGAAATTAACAATTAACGCATAACATTTAAGTTTTTAAATGCACAAAATAACATTTCAACTTAGCATACACCTTAAAAGGGTTTCTATATGTCAAACATGCATAAACAAAGTTGAAAAATGAAGTTTTTAACAAAACAACACTGTTGTATTCGAATACAGCATCTTTGTATTTGAATACAAGGCTATTTCAGCATTCAGCAACAAAACAACATGTCTGTATTCGACTACACTGTAAGTCAGTGGCAAAACAGCATGTCTGTATTCGACTACAACAGTCTGTATTCGACTACACAGTAAGTCAATGGCAAAACAGCATGTCTGTATTCAAATACAGCTTGCTGTATTCGAATACACATCAGACAGCAACAGAAAAACAGCAAAATTCAGCATTTTTCAGCTTTTCAAAGGGTTTCGAAATTAATCAACACTTACCCACAAATCCAAACAATCAAACTTAGCAATTATAGCGCAATCACCACGACATCTTGAGTTTTGAAACAGTTTTGCAATCAATCACACTTACACACAACTCCAAAACAGAACACTTAGCGATTATAACACAATTACCACGACATCTTAAGTTTCGAAATGGTTTTGCAATCAATCACACTTACACATAATTCCAAAACATAACACTTAGCAATTATAGCACAATCACCACAACAACTTGAGTTCAAAACACTCAATCATAAACTTGAATCAAACACGACTCGTGTGCCAAGCACCCTAATGCAATGCGTATATGCCAAAATGCATGGACTCGGAATTCCAAACCAAAACCCTCCTCGAAGGGCCGTAAATCATTATTGTACCGCCTATCGCAGGCCAAAGTACCAATTACCGAGGTGCCACCTATCACGGGTCTGCACGATTTACTAAAAAGCGTAAACCATAAACGTACTGCCTATCACGGGCCCGTATCGTTTACCAAGGTGCCACCTATCACGGGTCTGCACAGTTTACTAAAAGAACGTAAATTGTAAGTGTACCGCCTATCACAGGCCAAAGTACTCTTTACCAAGGTGCCACCTATCACGGGTCTGCACAATTTACAAAAAAACCGTAAATCGTAAATGTACCGCCTATCACGGGCCAAAGTACTATTTACCAAGGTGCCACCTATCACGGGTCTGCACAATTTACAAAAACGTAAATCATAAATGTACCGCCTATCACAGGCCAAAGTACTATTTATCAAGGTGCCACCTATCACGGGTCTACACGGTTTACAAAAAGCATGAAAATGCATGAGCGTATACTGACTCCATCCACAATAATCGTTAAACAAATGCATATATTAAAAGATTCCTCATTTTTAATACTCATTTAACTTAAACGATTTTCACAACAAACTTTAAGTAAACAAGACATTAAGAGATTCCCCATTCTTAATTCTCATTTATCTTAAACGATTTTCCAAAACAACATTAAGTAAACAAGACATTAAGAGATTCCTCATTCTTAATTCTCATTTAACTTAAACGATTTTCTAAAACACACATTAAGTAAACAAGACATTAAGAGATTCCCCATTCTTAATTCTCATTTAACTTAAACGATTTTCCAAAACACACATTAAGTAAACAAGACAATAAGAGGTTCCCCATTCTTAATACTCGTTTAACTCTAATGGTTTTCACGACAACATTAAGTAAATAAGTCATTAAGAGATTCCCCATTCTTAATACTCATTTAACTTAAACGATTTTCACAAACTCGCATTAAGTAAACATAAATATTAAGAGATTCCCTATTCTTAATACTCGTTTAACTCTAATGGTTTTCAAATTCCACACCAAACAAACTCAAACATAATATCCAATTCAACCCACGATTCACACCAAATCACATCAATCAACAAACATCAAGTATGAACACGCCAAGTACGATGAACACAAATCAACGCAATCATAACACTCAAATACATTAAATTTCATTTATTCAAAATTATACATAAATGAGTTAAATTCATTTTCCCCAATTCAATTCACCAACCCTAATCAAATTCTTTTCCACACAACCACAGATAAGTCCCTAATGCGAACTAGAAGTTTGGAAGGAGCCCTTACCTTCACGTGAGCTTTAACGTGCGATTACGGTACCGCGAGTAAATCTGGTAAAATCTCCGCTCGCAATGTCGCTTCCAAAGTTGGTTCCCTAGCACCGTAGTGTGGTAGTGAGCAACTTTCCCTTCTATCTCTTCGCGAAACGAAGCTTAGATCTAGATAAAATAGGGAGGTTTGTGTGTTTGACGGTTTTGAAATCCCTAACTCCGTTTTCGAATCCGGGAGGAAGGAAGAAGTTGAGGTCTTGATCTTTCTCACCCACTAGACTTGGGTTTCTATTCTTGAAGCCAAAGAACAAAAAAAGAAATGGAAAAGAAAGAAGGAAGAGAATAATGGTTCGCGACGAGGGAGGGAAACACGTTTTCTTCCTCTGTTTCTTTGTTTTCTCCCTTAGCCTCCTTCCTAACATATTTATATATATATATATATATATATATATATATATATATATATATTACTTTATATTAATAATATATATATATATATATATATATATATATATTATAATTAAAATCAAACCCACAAATATCTAACAAATCTTACACACATCACTTCACTCATATCTCAAACTATTTTGATAAAAATATCTACTCACGTCGCAACTCAAATGACCGGTACAATTTTCGGCAACCCGAGATATTTTTAACAAAATTGCCCGGTATTAAATCCTTCGTAACGTGAATAAATTATTTTCCAACAAATAATTTTAATCCAATTTCCAAAATATATTTTTGGCATTTAACTCACTCAATACCAAAAACTGGACTAACAGCCTAAGAAATTCCACACAAAATATCCTAAAATTGTATAATTTAGGATTTAAAAACTATGGGTCTTACAACCATTGAGCTAGGACCAATAATGTTGCCCCTTGCCATTATTGATCACCGTATTGTCATTCAAAATAGTCAACCAGTGCGTTAGGTACAAGTGTAGTGGGAAGGCGTGTCACCAACCGAAACTACTTGGGAAAATTGGTCTGAGTTTCATACCAATTATCTTAACCTTGAGGACAAGGTTCTTGTTAATTAGGGGAGTAATGTGATGATTAAGGATGATATATGGAGTTGTCAACATATGGATGTTGAAGGAAAAGGACAAAAAGAAGGAAATCAAGGACACATGGTGAATGATCCTAACATCATGGAGGGAAGGAAGGGCAAGAGAGAGAGAATTCCTAACATAAAATATTTCACTTGTTAGTACAAATAGAGGGAAGGAAGGAATGATGTGAGAGGCATTTTTAGATAAAGTCTTTCCCTTCTCTAGTGGCATTCTTTGTAAATAAATCTCTTTTAAATTTTTTTGTTGCAATAAATTGTACCTTTTCATTTCAAGAATTGATTGAGTAATCAAATTTAATTCAATATTTTCTTAAATTCTTCATTTTTATTTTTTTCTTAATATAGTGAAGAGATTTTTGGAAATTGTTTTCTACTCAAAGAGTTTTACTATCGTTACATAATAACCTTAGGAATATCCAAGACAATTACCCCATATAACCTTAGGAATTTTCAAATGCTATAACCAATTGATTAATATTAGGATTAGTGTTGACTTAATTTTCATATTGATAAGAGAATATCCTTGTTCTTGAAAAAAAAAAAAAGAGCAGCATGAAGTTCTCTTCTTAAAGCTTTGTAACTTTCCTAAGAGATAGAGAGAGTTTTTCCACAATTAATAAGAGGGAAAAAGGATTTGATTGTTATCCTGAGTGGTATAGATGAGGATTCATCATGGGTAATTGGAAGTGCTTTATTTGCATATATCTATTTTATGATGGAAAATAACTTTTATGCATGGGTGGTGGCTATGTATGTGCAACTTAATCTCTATTATATTTTCTTTTCTTTCAAAACAAATAGAAAATTCAGCGATCTAGGCTAGTTTATAGAATGTTTACAAACACATAATAAATCACATAAATTATTACAAACTTATAAAACACATATAATTATCAAATCTAATCCAAACAAAGTTCAATTTAGTTTTCTAAAGTGAAAGAAAACAAGATGGAATCTATAAGAGATTGACATCATAAATTTGTTGGACAGTAGTACTGTGAAATAAAATAATTACATATTAAGAGCATTTTATAACGATGTTTTTATGTTTCCACTTTACGTAGAATTATATGCGCACCATGTTGTGGTCGAAGAGTAATCACCGTGGTTGGAGCATGAGAATAGGTGGGAGAAAGTTCAAATGAGAAATGTTGCAAAATCATTGCCATGGCCATCTTTGCTTCTAATAGTGAAAAGTTTTGTCCAACGCAAATTCTAGGACCCCATCCAAATGGAAAAAATGAAACTCTACCATTTGTTGCTTTGGAAACTCCTCCAGAAAATCTCTCCGGATTAAACATTGTAGCATCATCACCCCATAATTGGGTGTCATGGTGTAGCAAAATAATTGGTAAAAAAACCTCAACTCCAGCAGGTAATATTAAGTTTCCAAGCTTCATATCTTTGTCAATCTTTCTAGCAAGCCCAATTACAGGAGGATATAACCTAAGAACCTCGTATAGAACCATAGTGACCTACCATAAAACAATTTATGCATATATCAAGGATATTGAAAAAAAAAATAAGTTTATTAAATAACTAAACCAAATAGACTTGAGGCTCAATTAAGCCTCTAATTAAGTCTCATCTTTACTAAAAAAAAAAAAAAAGTTGGACAAAAATGCAACTCTTGTAAAGAAAATGTTTCGAAATAAAATTGATATTTTCCGATCTGTTTGATAAATTTATATGTTTGACTCAAATGGAAAGAGAGTTTTTAATGGTTTTGTGTCGAAAGTTTTTAAATGACTTTTTATTTAAATTTACACATCTCTTATCTTTCCTTCTAAATTTTTTAAAAATATTTCATTCCGTCACCTCGAAATTCTTCCAACCAGACACACCCTAAGTGTTAGGATAATAATACAATACTTACAATCTTTAGGTTATTTAGCCCATCAAAATCTGGTTTTTTGTTGCCAAAGACATGAAGCACTTCTTCCCTAGCACGTGCTTGCCAATCAGGGTATCTACTCAATAATATCATTGTCCAAACAAGCAAAACAGAAGTTGTCTCTTGCCCTGCAAAGTAGAACAACTTGCATTCCTCGATTACATCTTCAATATTCATACCCGCATTCTTGTTGTTTCCATGTTCTTTAATTTCCTTGTGGTTTGACTCTAAAAGAATACCTAATAAGTCATTCTTATTAGCTTCACCTGCCTTTAGTGTTTTCTCCCTCTTATTTATCATATCTTTAAGGGAAGATTTTATATCTTTGTCAACTTCATTCATCCTCCTATGGACAATAGTAGGGACAAACCTACACATAAAAATGTCAATTGTGTCACCACTTTTCTAGTAATAAACGTTATTTTCCAATCATTTATTTGTGTTTGAAATATATATTTATAGGGAATTCGATTCGGTGCAATCAAAATAGTTGCAGTCAGAATCTCAAAATCGTCTGATCAAAGATCAAATGACTTAAATCTTAAAACAATATTTTATTTTTGTTTAATTTAACATTATGTTGTTGAAATTCTGACCATTTGATCAACTATATGACTGCACAAAATTGTGATTGGAGACAAGGTGAATCCGTGTTTATAGTAAGTCTGGTCTTGCTTTAGTAATCAAGCACTATGATGTAAACATTAGTTACCTCCATAAAGGGATGAAAGATTTCATTACAACTTTGGTTATAAGTTCAGCTTGTTCTCTTTGAAGTTGAAATATTCTTTTTCCTTCTTCATAACTACTTCCAAATGCTGTTCGAGAAATAGCATCACTAGCCATATTCTGAAGGGAAGGCCATATGTCTATTTCACATGATCCATCTGAAGACAATATTTCTTCCCATTCGCTTATCAAATCATTGCAACTTGTGAAGAAATTTGGTGTCATAATCTGTGGTGTGATAATAATGAAATTACTAAGACTTCAAATTTCATGTCAAGTTGAGTGCATAAAAGCATCAATGAGATCTAATACTCAATGTTCTTTAAACATTGATTTTTGCAAATAAGATATTAACAATTTTAAATGTTATAATAAAAGAAAATTACTAACCTTCAATTTTTCTAAATGGAAAGCAGAGTTGATTAGCTTTCTATGCTTGCTCCACTTTTCTCCGTGGTAGCTAGCAAGACCACTAGCTAGCAACTTGAAAATCTTATAATTGGTTTTTGGAAAGTCAGAGATTTTGTTCAATACATCTTTTATTAGCTCAGGTTCTGTAAGAGTCACCCTTGGTTTTGTTCCAAACCAAATGAATGAATTCTTCCCTGCATACAATTTGCAACTCCATAAGAAGGTTTAACTTATTGCTTAAAAAATCAAATCAGTAATGGAAGAGAGTGTGAAACTTTTTTTTTTTCACTATAGTGCTATTCTAAATGGTAGTTTCTTCTCGCACCTTTTATGTTCTAAAGAATCTTCTATTAACATACTTGGAATATATTTTTTTTTTTATTATTAATATACACTTTTAGATTGGTCATTCTAGAAAGTATTGAAGGTGGAAGAAAAATCTGTCGTTCTAAATTGATGTTGAGATAGATGCTACCTAGAAAACTGATAATTCCATTGATTTTGTTTGGCCCATTAAGATAAAATGAGTTGAGGTGGTTAGAATTATAAAGGAGTTCTATCGTAAACTACTCTCATAAGTGGTAATATGGTCGTAGATTAATATTTAAAAATTATTGAAATTTAATGATGATTAATGATGCATTTTAAAAGTAACTGTTTAGACTCTATTTACTTTTATCGAATTAAAGTTGACCATTAATATTTACTTTTAATAGACCATCTTTTTAGACATTAAAATATTAAACATTTTTCTAATATTGATTAATGGTGGATCATCCATATTAAATTTATCTTGATCATATTGTAAGAGAAAATTTTACCATATTACTTCTATATATTGTACTCCTACCTCCACAAACCTCCTAAAGTACCCTTAATCATAACAAATAAAAATTAAACTTTAACAATAATTTTTAACAAATTGTTTTGAAACACAAGTATGGATGAAACTTTGATGAATTTTTGAAATTTTTAGAAGGTAATTTCTATTTGAAAATCTCGAAATTATAGAAATTTTAAAATTTTAAACTTTTAAAATAGAAATTAAATTCTATAATTTTTAAAGTTCAAATTTTTGAATTTTAAAAATTTCAATCTTGAGATTTTC
>JBBPBR010000001.1:42550195-42566822 GCA_037974775.1 Cicer pinnatifidum | reverse complement strand
AAAAATTAATTATAATAGAAAACTTTCAAAATAGAAAATTTTTGAAATAAAAAACTTTTGATATAGGAAAGTTTCAAAATAGTAAACTTTCGAAAGTTATGGTAAATTATTTATAATTTCAAAAGAGATGATGAAAAAACAAGTGATAAAAAAAAATTGAGGATTTTATACATAATTAAAAGAATAAAATTATATTTTATGTTGATTGAAGGACTAGAAGTTTAGATGTAGTGGTGCAAAATAAAATCTCCTTAGTAGTCTATTTGTCAAAAATTGATATTTCATATTGAAAACGATGGGTTGAGGATTTTTAAATAGAAAACAAAAGGCTTGTTGCATATATAAAGGAAAAGACGTACATTAAATACGGTACGCATGAGAAAATAAATAAAGAATTAAAAAAATATGTATTGTAAGTGTATTATTTTACAATCACATTTAATAAAAATCTACTTTATCACATCACTCCATCTTTTGAAGTGATCATGTGATATGAAAATGTTACACTGCTCATTGCACTTAAAAATAAATAGAGGAAAGCACACTTAAAATTGTTTACGTCTCTATCTATATAAGTGGTACACTAAACTCGGTCCCTTTTTATGGCTTTTTGCTTACCATTAGATCAAATGCATTGTGAAATTATGGTAGTTTGCATACCCTTTTGATGAAAAAAAAATCATACAAGGGACCAAGTTCTTTGCACACAAAATTGAAGTCATGTTCTTAATATTAATATTTAAAATAAAATTATGAATTTGATTATTATATAGAAGATATCCATACAGATGACAATTAAAGCACAAAAAGTTGCCTAATTATATATTTGGTGAGAAGCAGGACAACTTTGTAAAATAATCAAACAATAAAATTAAAAAATACACATAATGTAGCATCTTACAACAAATATATGGTATAAGTAAACCTCTCATTGAAACAACTTTTAGTACAATTTAGATACACTCAGTCTAACAACATTTACAAGTCTTGAAGTGAATATTACCAGTCATCTGCTACATTTGTCGCTCCAAGAACAATTGCAATTGTTGCAACAACAGCCTGCAAAAGCAATCTCACAAAGCTAGAGTTATTGTTTGACAAAACTGAAGTACCATTCTTATACATGATGGAACAATTTGATACAAGTAATCCAAACAAATTTAAGATATTTAATGCAAAATCAAAATACATTACGAGTTTACCTTAGGTACTTTAAGATATTAGTGTTTGAAATATGGATATACACATTTATAAAATAACTTGTGAAATTTTCATAAACTAAGTTTTGGTTTTTACAATAATTTCTTTACAAAAGATTATAATAGGACTCATGAGAAGAAAGGCCCAAATGGAGAAGAGAGTGTTGAGCTGGCAAGTTGGCAGTTAGTCGTATCTATGCGTACCTTTCAGCTTTGAGTTTGGGCAGAAGGAATTCCAAATTCCTCTGGGGAGCATTGCTCTAGAATTACAGGATAATTCCTCGTGTAATACATTTTAATTTGTTTTACAATCAATAATACAATTTCTTCTGTTTATTTTGGGTTTCTAAGAACTGGTCTGACGTTCCAAATTTGAGAGGGGAAATCACTGTTACTAGAGATGGATGAAATGTGGGCTAAAAATGCAGAGTTATTGGACTTTATGTGAGTAGATCTCATTGGGCCGGTTGCAATGGCCAAGAGGTTCTTTGGTGAGCAACAAGTTCATCAGTGTGATAAGCTGTAGTTGGCTTTCATGAGCATGGAGGGTGAAGAGAAGCAATGCTTGGGTTTCCCTGTTAGTGCCAAGAGGACCTTGATGCAGGCTGGGAGTCATTTTCCACACAAACGGTGGAGAATGATGGTAACTAGAGAGAAACCAATGTAAGAGAGGTGACTCTTAATGGTGCAGAAAAAGATTACCATGAATCCAAGAAAACCATTGACAAAGTGGTGAAAAATACAAAAGCAGTATCAAGGAAGAGTAATAGAGAAAGGAGAGCTGATGAATCGGTTAACATCGAACTGAGTATGAAGGAAGGAATAGATAAGCAAGAAACTGAGGTCAACCAATCCCCTATGTCAGAGTCATCGAGTGCTGGTCTGCTTGTGGTTGCCACACTAATCCACGCAAGTATCATATTTACCATTGACAGAACCACTAGAGCTGCCTAATTCGTCGAAACTGCTGGACTCAGATCAACTTGCGATGGTCCTGCCACAGCGAGAACCACCAGACATTTAGGTCAAGACGACATTACTGGAGAGAGTCAAAAGATTTCTTTTGTTGAAGAAAGTGAGAAGGGTGGGATGGGTATTCTACACTGGATCTAGTGGTTGACCCAATTGCAAATTTGGCTTTGATGAGGAAGGAAGACAAAGGGGTAGAATTGATAATTTGTAAGTTGAGTGTCACTCTAAACCTAATGGGCTAGACCCAAACTAGTATTGGTTGTTTGGAAAATGATTTTAGAACCTGGGCTGAGGTATAGAGATGAGGGAGATAGCCCAAAGAGAGACTTGGCAGAAAGTACACGTGCATAATTTTTCCGATTAATAAATGAGTCTAGTCTAGGTCTATCATGAAAGGAACTGCAATTGGCAAATTGGAAATGGAATTTGGTCCCTACGTATTTTGGCTGTCCATCTTCAACTCCCTACACAGGTTCATACCTATTTGGATTAATAAATGAGTCTAGTCTAGGTCTATCATGAAAGGAACTGCAATTGGCAAATTGGAAATGGAATTTGGTCCCTGCGTATTTTGGCTGTCCATCTTCAACTCCCTACACAGGTTCATATACCTATTTGGTTCTCTAACAAACCAATGTTTCTCCCAGATACAAGAAGGCCAACAGAAACCACTGCCAGCCTTGAGAACAAGGTTTTTATAAGAGGGTGGCATTGCTAGGACCCATGAAGAGAAAGGCCCAAATGGAGAGGAGATTGCTGAGTTTGCAAGTTGATTAGAGATAGGGAGAGAAAACACACATGAGAGAGGGTATATGAGGTGTGTGAAAAAGAAAAAGGGAGGCAGTTAGTCTTTTGGGTAATTTTCAGCTTTGAGCTTGGACAAATGGAATTCCAAATTCCTCTGAGGAGCATTGCTCAGAGATTACAGGAGAGATCCTCTTGTAATACATTTTCATTTTGTATCCAATCAATAATACAATTTCTTCTTCTCAGAGGAAATAGTTTGGGTTCCTAAGAGATTGTGAATAAACACTTAATTAAACTCTCAGAAATATTTGAATGAGCACACAATTACTATGTAGCACCGAAACTTCAAATTGAAGACATGTCTAGTGTCCAACATTGCCACTCTTCTTGTTTATGGCTGTTGCCACTCTTCTTGCTCATATGCTTTTTTTATAGTGTACTTGGGTAACTAGTGATCTAACAAGGACATTCAATAAAATTCAAACATGTAATGGCACAAAGCATGCTATACAAGCCAAAGATTATACAGAATTTATGAACTGAAACAGGCTTCAAGTGAAAAAATGAAAAGGTAGAATCACTTACAGCAACTATACAAGCAATGTATCCAGGTTTCTCTCGATAATCTACTCTGGAACAAAGCATAATTATTGCCCCAACATACCATGGAATAGCAGCAAGAAAGAAACCCAATATAAACCTTCACAATACCAAAAATTATTAGAAATCAACGATCAATATTAAGGTAAGTGGCTTATGCCAATACACAAGGAAAAAGAAAGGTAAAAAATAACAAAACATGAGAATATAAATTGGAAAGTCGATACACAAACAGAAACAACGTAAATTATTCCAGCGTGTTAACATTAAAAGGTTGAATGGAGGAAGTACTTCTTAGCATGTACTCTCCTTACTAAAATCATGACATGTGATATTATATTTGTTATTTGTCTTATTTTTAAATAATTATGAGAGAAATGAAAAGTGTCAAACTGAAACACATGGGGAATGCACATGAAATGAGAACTTAACAATTTCTCACTAGGGAAACATGTGTAAACAACATCATCATCATGCATGTATAATTAGGTAGTGAATGAAATGATCCACCTGGTTCAAGTTAGATGACACTATGAAAGATACAAATTCCCAAACAAGGCAGGAAATAACACTTTTTATGAATTTCTTATTCAATAAAAGTGAAATATCATTCAGAAAAATCTAAACAAAGGCATGGTGAATCATGTCAACAAATTACTTGTTTCACAATTCACATCATAAAGCCGCTTTCATTGTATATTAACATTAATATGAACAGATCATAGTCAATAGCAAAATTTTGAGTGTAACTTGAAATGTTAAAGAAAAAAATATTATCAGTTCAACTCATCATACACAGGTCAAAATAATGGTTAAGTCAACCATTTTCCTTTGAACAATAGATCAAACAAGATGGAAAAGTCACATTTGTTACAGGTTATTTTTAAAAAAAAATCACTTCTAGAAGTTTTCATCTGTTTGATAAAGATTTTTCAAAATAATGAGAATCTGAAAGAAAAAAAATCTAAAAACTGCTTTAGATAAGAAGCCATGTAGAGTAATTTCTCTTAAAAGCCAACTACGATTAAAAACAAATTGATTTTCATTACCCTAAACAAATAAAAATGAGCTTCTGCTTTTATTTAAAATCACTAAGAAAACAATCTCTAAATCATTGAAAATCAAAATCACTATTTTTAAATTTGTAACAAACGGGCCCTTAACAAATAAAATTAAAAAAAAAGGTGTAGACTGTAGACACCAATTAACACAAACTGCTGAAAATTCAAAGCAGATTGCTGGAAGGTGACCTTTTTTCACAAAGCTTTGAGTTGATGTTTGAGATGGGTCTCATGAAATGGCATATCTTATGCTATTTCTCTCTTCTCTCCCTCTCAAATTGTAATATTCTTCACAGGCCAGCTCTTTAAAGACAAGCATGACGAAAAAACTGTATACATACTCTACTCCTAGTAAAGAAATCTGCTATCATAAATTTCATACTATAATTACCAATTTCTTCAACTCATCATACACTGATCAAAATAATGACTATATGTCTAACTATTCTACTTTGAACAGTAAAGTCAAATGATGAGAAGCATGCTTAAATATAAAAAAAAAAATGTAGACACCAATTGACACAAACTGCTAGAAATTTAAAGCAGATTTCTGGAAGGTGGCCTTTTTCACAAATCTGTGAGTTGATGTTTGAGATGGTCCTCATGAAATGACAAATCTTATGTCATTTCCTTCATCTCTCCCTCTCAAATACTCTCCGTAAAATTACATTTGATAGGGCCACCAACAAAATTAAAAGTAAGAATGCATATAAGATTTCGATATTCACTTGGAGCATACCCTCAGCCATAAAGATCAAAGACAAAAGAAATTAACATTAAAAATCAAAGACAGTATTTTCCTTATGCACAATAGACAAATTTGAGCATTAAATTTTCCCCCGGAAAGGTAAACCGAACTTTTGTCAATGAAAAATATCCTCAAACATAAAAGTGAGGTAACATATATAATGGCCCAAACTCCAAAGCATTGAAATTGACAACCGTAGTGAAATATGTATGAGGATATACATATCTTCCTGAATAGTAGTTAAAAGTTAAAACCAATGAAAGACCACAAATGACACACTCTACATAAAATAGAAAATCAAGAGTCTTCTCTGATTAAATGGATTCAGCATTTTTAATCAAAAGAACATGCTAGGATTCATAGCTTGCTATGAGCTTGATATATATGTAAATATAGCTTTGAATGCATTATAATTAGCAAATCCAACCTCATGATAAATCGCGATCTAAATTGCAACTACATGATAAATTAATATACTTACAAACACCAGCCACAACCAAAACCACAACACCCAAGACGCCTTTCTCTCACAGGTCTTCCTTCAGCAACTGCATAACCTGTGAATCAATATCACACACCAAAACAATATCAAAATCCATCCCTCTACAAAATGAAGTCTATTAAACTACAATAACAAATTTCATTAAATTCTACAACATCAACCAGTAAAAGAAAACATAACCAAGTGATTTTGCTTAAGTGGTTAATGAGTTTCAGTCAAGGACAATTCAACCCGGAGAATCCGAGTTCAAATCCAAGATGAAACAATTACTGGTGAGGCTTTACTTACCTCTTGGCCAAACTCTGGATTACTAGGGCCCCATTCTCCTGGGAACCGGAGGGATAAAACAACAAAAAATAAAAATGAAAATATCCATGATCATCCATTCTCATCACTCAGAATCATTTTCAAAACCAACCTTCAAAATCAAATATACCGAGTGAAAAATTAACTAAACCCAATACTCCACAACAAAATTGAAGTCAACGCAAACTTAGAAATGATTCCCAAATCTCAAAGAGAGTTGACCTATCACTAAAACTCACAGCTGCAAATTAATTAAAAGAATCACGAAAGCATCAATCTTTGATCTAACTAATCAAACAGATCATCCAATAAACTATCACAAAAAAATTAAATAAATAAATAAATCAGTTTAAATTTTCAAGCTCAAAATCAAACCTAATAAATAAACAAACCCTAAATAAAAAAGAATGAAGAGAGAGGGAAGGATATGGAAGAATACCAGGAAAGGCTTGGTAGCCGTGAGGGTAAAAGGGAGAGCCGGAGGGGTCAGCGGAGCCGGGAGGAGGAACGGGTTGAGGGAACCCGATGGCAGGTTGAGGAGGTGGGAAGTTGGAGACACCTTGGAAAGTGCCGTATTGAGGAGGTGGAAAGGGTTGAGATTGTGACGGAGGAGGGTGGCCGGAGAAGGCTCTAGGTTTATCTTGCTCGGTCATATCGGAGAGAGTTTGGGGTTATGGTTGGTGGTAGATGGTGTGAATGAGAGGGACAAAGGTTTTGGTTTCAACGAAGAGAGTGTGAATGAGAATGTGAATGAATGTACTCTATGATTAGAAGGAAGAATGAGGAAATTACTACTCTCTTTCCTTTTATAAACATCACATATCTCATACTCTCTCTGGTTCGACAATTGACTCAATAATTGATAATAATCAATTGATTAGACCAATTTAATCAAAACATTAATTTCTTTTTTGTTTCACGAGATAATAAATAACACTTAAAATTAATAGATATGATCAATTTAGTATATTAAGTTAGGATTTAAGATGCGACATTTTATCTTTTATTTATTTATTTTAATATTAAGAAATATTTAAATCACTTTTTCTATTATGGAATAAAGATTAAAGAGAGTATATTATTTTTGTATAATTAAAAATAGATGTGGTAATTATTATTAGGATAAAACTTAGTACATTTTCTTATTTATTTATTTTTTCTTAATTTGAAATATAATATTAGTATTATAACGAATTTTGAGAAAATTAAGAATTTAAAAAAACCATAATAGTTATGAATATTTTACATTAATAATCATACAACACATTTAAAGAAGTACACCGACATTTTATTCTAATTATTATTGTTGTGTTTGTGTGGATCCAATGATTTCTCTCATAATTTTCAACAAAATAAATGATGTATCCCACCACTCATTCAAATAAAGATCATTACCATCGGGACAAAAATTATTTTATTTTAACTATTTGTTAATATATTTTTATTACTATTTTTATTTTAAATTATGAGAATTAGATTTTGAATTAGAATTAGGTTAAATTTTACTCAAATTTAAAATTAGGGAAAAAATCAATTATTTAATTAGATAAAGAATGGTCAAAATTAATAATAAAAAAGTATAAATGAAACGTAAAAGTTAAAAAAAGTAAAAAATAAAAATAATTTTAGTATTATCTTTATACATCATATAAATAAATTATTTAATTTATTATTTTACAACGTTTTTTTTAATAAATATTACCTTAATAAAAAAGACTATGTCGTTCTCACCAATAATATTATCGATACTAGTTAAAAACAAAAAAACACATAAGGTATCACCATTCAATGAACATATGGTATAAATATACCTCTCATTGATAAATAGCAACCTTAACAACTCTTTAAGTGAAGATTACCAGTCATGTCTGCTCCAAAGACTACGAGGGCAATTTTTTCAATAACTACAAGTTGTGTTTTTAGTAATAATCAAAATTGTAACCACACCAGCCTGAAAAACCAGCTCAAAAAGATAGTTAATTTTATTGTATGAAAAAAGTGAGGTACTATTTCCATACATATTGTTATATATGGAACAACTTACACAAGTAATCAAAGAAACAATCTAAATACACTATAAATTCATCTTATGAACTTTTAGATATTAGTGCTTAGAATATGGAAAACATACATTTATCTATAAATAACATGCGAAACTTTTATAGGCTATTCTTTGCTTTTTGTTTTTTTAAACTCTTTAGAAAAGCGACTCATTTAAACTTTTCAAAATATTCGAAAAAACAATCAATTAAATTATTTATTCAAATTAAGTAAAAAAAAGTTATTTACCCAAAAACGTATCAAAATTACAAGTCTTTTTTATTTTCTGTTTTGATATCTAATCTTTTAGTTATTATCTTGTTTTTCTTTGTAATTCTTATTATTCTTTCAATAAAATAAAATACTCAGAATAGTCTATGTTTTATCTTTATATATTAAAGAGGAAATTGAACTTTATTACTTAAAATTATAAAGTTGAATTTTTATCATAAATCGTACTCACTTCTTATACATATTTATTTTCTTTATATGCTTTAATATGAGCTATAAATAAACGACATATCAAGTGAGAGGGTTGTGTGAGATAAGAGTATTAATTTTTAGCCTTTAAATTAAAACTAATAGTTTATATTAAAATGTCTATTTACACAACTTGTCTGTATCTCTTTCTTAATTCAGACGTACCTCTTCTTCTTCCCACTCAGTCACACATCTTCTTTTTCGGGAAACTCACAAGATAAATTTTACTCACAATTCATATCTTTTTCAACTCACAATAACAATTCATATTCATAAACACACAAAATCTTTTTTTTTTTATTGTGTGGTCAATAATACATATTTTGTCGAATATACCTTTTTTGCAATAGTTACAAATGATAGTTTTTTCGATATGTTGGTTCACTGTAAAATGTTGAAACACAATTATCTTCAATGGATGGATTTTCTTTTGAATTTCATGTGTGAACGTGTGTTTATTAGAATAATTTAAATATTTAATTAGTATATTTTATTGATATGAATAACTATCTAATTACTTCAAATATCTATTGTAAATCAAATATGCCTTAAATGAGGAAGAATAATGTTTTTAACTTTATGTTTGACTTTGTAATGTTTGCAGTTATGTCGGCATTTGGTTAAGGAAGAAGAATGTTGTTCGTCAATGACTTTGCTTCATGGATAATAAGGCATTTGTTGTCTATACCAAAAAAAATATAAATACTTCATTGCAGATTTGTGTGGAAGATGACATGCGGTTATGTGGAAGAAGAAGAGGAGGAGGTGCGCGTGAAATGAAAAAGAAAGTCATGTTAGTTTTTTAGTGGACATTTTAATCTCAATCATTAGTTTTAATTCAAAAGTTGGCTTAAAATTGATACTCTCATCTTTCACGTTAAAAAATCATATATATATATATATATATAATTTAAAGTGTAAGTTAAATTAGTCTATCAAATTTATTAATTGACAAATGTATTCCTAAAATTGTAAAATATTAATCAAAATATTTTATATATAAATTTTTTTTGTCAGAAATTGGGATGTGACATGTTAATTAAATATGTGATCACTATGCGTTGATCACATATAAATGTTATCACAACATCATTTAAACCCTAAACTAATTAACATTGCATAAAAAAAATTGGAATGGAAATCAGATTAAAAGATGACTTATTTTTATGCCTCAATATTCTTAAAATTCCAAATACATGTTCGGTTTGATTAATCCAAACACATTTTTGTACTTGTTGATTGATCAATCTAAATATATATTAAAAAAATTTAAGAAGATTGAAATATGAGAGAAGAAATTACTAATTAAAATATCTATTTTAAGTCTTGTGAAACAAAAAAAAAATGATTAAAAAAGAATATCCGACTAAAAATAATCAACCAAATTTCTCAATAATCATATCTCGTTGAAAATGAATGAGGTCTAATTATATTGTTGAGTGACAAACATTCTTTATACTATTGCATTATGATCATGTAGACAAATTTATAACTAGGGACATAACCTTGAACAACTATGAGATAGTCTTGCCCACACCAAAATATTTTTTTCTAAGAAGTATATCTTTTATATTTTGCTTCTCAAACAACTCTATTTGTCAAAATTACAAGAAATTGTTCATAGTAAAATTTGTCAAAATAAGACTAAAAAAAATAGACGACGTGTTTCTTATAAATAGATTAGTTGTTTACATTGGAAAAACATTGCTAATCTATTTAAAAATATTTTGCATTATTTTTTAAATTATATTTTACCCAATGATATTTATCCTAACTCAGCCACTATTTATAATAGAAGTAGACAAAAAACAAAAGTTAGCTCAACAAAATAAACCTTTTAAAAGATAAAATGATTTTCCACGAAAAAAATATAAATAACTTATTTAAAATTTAAATTAAATTAAAAGACCTCTAAAACAATTTGACCTAAATATATACTTTCAAAATTTTTAGGAAATATAATTTAAATAATTTTATTTTATTTAACAAATATTTTTTTAAAAGTATGATTACAAACTTTAATCCAAACCCATTGTGAGTTAAGGTTGAAATCAAAAGAAACTTTAACAATTACATTGAGCGAGATCTTTCCAAGAGTCTTCTTTTCTTGCATTAGCAAGCCTTCCCTTGTTCGTCCATTAAATGTAGATTGGCTAGAATAACCCAATGTCCCAATCTAGCCTACTTGAAGGGCTGGCTATTGGTATTTGCCTAATTTCTACATTTTCAATTACTTCATTATGTTTCAACTAAGAAGTAGGTTAAACAAAATTGATACATATGTCTTTTCCAAATTTTGAATTAGATATATTAGTTTTTTTTTTTATTCTACTTTTGTTTATACTTGAGATTGAAGTAGTAACAACCAATCCTTCAAGAACTATCTTGAGCATTTACAACAGATTTCTTTGTTTAATTGTCGCTTATAAAAGTTTTTATATGGTCTTTGACAAGCATCTCGCTATTGATATGCCAAATTCTCATATAATCTACATGGAAAATAAAAAGATTAGTCTTCAGGTCAGGACAATTTGTTACCTAAAGACAATGATGATATTTGTCTTATGACTTATTCTGATTCATATTATTAAATTCTCTTATTACTTGTCATTGAGTCTCTCCTTACCTTATGAAACTTAGTTCTACTTCAATCTCCTAGAAAACAAAGAAACGGTCGACAATGTTTCATTCACATGCCATGGCACATGCCACCAACAAGATCAAGTAGTTGTGCAATCTTCTTTATTCATTATTGGTATCATGTGCCACTACCAACACCCTTCATTGTGACAATAAAGTTACTTTATCCAATGCAACCAACTCCAATTTTTATGAGCGTACAAAACACGTAAAGATCAATGGTCATTTTTTTCAAAAACATTAATAGTCGGATACTATTGCCACCTTTACATACAATTATAGAGACTAATTATTTTAAGATTAAAGCATATTTAAAAGTTATCTGGACTAAGTAGTGATTTTTAATTTATATAAATCATAGGTCAAATTTTTGGCGTAACGAAATATTTAAGGGATTCAAACCCCTGAATCACTCAAACCACACCAATTTGGTAAAAACAAACCAATAGATTAAAATTGGCTACAAATTTTCGAAGAAAAACACATCAGTAGATGTTTTTTATTAAAAAAAAAATCATCAAAATTGAAGATCCGCTCATAGACAAGTTTTCAAAAACTTTATTAGCCTAGATTTTTTTTTTCTTTCTATTCCAACATTATAAAGTTTTCAAAATCTGCTTTTGTCTAAATGTGAATACTGATGAGAATTTTAAGGTCAGTAACAAAAATGAAACCTACTCCAAATTTGAATACTGATGAAAATTTTCCATTTACATTTTAACTACTTTATTTTATAACTTACAGGCATGACCCTGCATTTCAAGTAACTTTGATTTTCCATCTAATTATTTCCACATATCCTGTTAATTTCAAAAATTAGTCTTGAACATATAAGAGACTTTATCAACTATAACCAAATAAAACACAACACAATGCATAATATTGAGACCAATAATCATCATCAATTTATTTGTTTACAATCTTCATTTTTCTCTTCAACACAAAAGACGGTTAACATTATCTTTTCCTTTACTAGCAACCTCTTCGTGTTAAATAACATCGACATTGTATCGGACAAGACGAGTAAAAGCTCAGCTTGTTTTGGATTGGATTCCACAAACCATATTCGCTGGAACAGCTACGTCGATCATTTTTGGATATGACAAGTTAAGATCTGTTTCACAAATCAAACTCGCTATCATCAGTTCTGTTTTACAATAATTTGATTGAAAAAATACAAGAGCTAAACAATTGTTTTTGACAATGCATATAAATAAAACTATAAATTTGACAATGTTTTGTAAAATTTAGCTAGCACTTACTTGCCATGATGTTCTTGAAAGTTTCCTGGAAAAGAAGAATCAACATTTTCAATTGTTAGATATTATATGAGTTGGAGCTAACAAGCGGTAGAAATAAAATTTCAACATGTTAAGTTTTTCTTGGCTAGTTGCAACGTTGTCAATCGCGGATCGCAGAAAATAGCGATTTGTACAAATTCCGCTACACTACAGTGATATAGCGTTTCTATAGCCCCTATCTGATAACACTTTGTACAAAATAGCCATTTTCATAATATATAATCATAAGTTTCATTTAGTGGATTGAGGTCATAAATTATGAATGTAATCAAACATTACCTCGTCCTTTGTTAGGCGCGGATTATATTGCATCTCTTCTCTGACAGTGCTTACCTAAATTAGTAAAATCAGTATTTGTATAAGCAACTCTACACAATTTAGCAAGCAAAAAGCATAAAGGTTTCCTTACAGAGAATCCTTTATAGTCATGAGCCGGATAGAGTAAGGTATCTTTCGGCAGCGTAAAAATCTGTAACCATAAAAGATAAAGTGAAAAATTATTAATATTCAAATTTTATAAACCAGAAATTTCTTAATCTATTTTCCTAAGTTGCTGTTTAACATAATACACAACTGTTAAGCTCATGCCTGTGAATGGATTGATCTGTAAAGGTTCTCTGAACTCCCACCCTGCATAATAATCAATGTGAATTAGATACCAATAAATAACTTTCCAACAAAATTACAAAATAGCCGCCAGTAAGAGTGAAACTTTGCGTTGTGTAATTCAATAAAATTGAGGAAACAGTAACATAACCTTTGTTTAGATACAATATTGAAAACCATTGAAAAGGATCAGTTAAACAGTATATACCTGAAAGTCGGTCCTTCCACATCCGCGTATTAATAGGGTGTCTCCTGTGAATGCCATTCTTGGTTGAGGTTGATCCTGTGCATCTCCAGTAACATAGGTAAGGCAACCTAAGGTATGACCAGGAGTTGCACGAACCTACAGCAATAAAGACGATAACATATATTACAAGGTAGATAACACAACAACCAATTAACATTAGCCATCCACACTCATCACAAAAAGAAAATAAGATCTATTTGACAAATAATTGTAAAGAAAGAAGATCCTTGATTATTGAAGATCCTACACTCACACAAAAATTCTCTATTTCAATTAAAATTGATAATTTAGAATAAGGTGAAGTCATCCTTGATTCATTGGCTCATTTCATTTCTTTGCACAAGATGACAGACATGAAGAGCTAGCTTTCAAAACTGTTACCGTTTTAGTTTAAGATTAATTTGCAATTAAAGACATATCTATTATCAATGTTCTATCCATCTGCTTCATTAATTAGAGCTCCTATTTTATATTCTATCAGATTCGCCTTAATTTTAGAGTTTTGTAAACATGTTCAAACTTATCAAACAAAGTAAAGAAATAGACAGTCCAACCAGGAAGCAGCATATATAGAACCGCTTGTTTCCTTACAAAAAACAATGAAATGTAACACATCTTTGACATTTCCTTGTCATTATGTAACAACCTCGATTGCGAGGTAAGCAATTGATGACACATGGAAACTGATTATCAGGAAATAGTATTAATATCAATGTTGCCGATTGCAGATCGCGGAAAATAGAGGTTTATTAAAAATACGCTATGCAACGGCGTTATAACATTATAGTGGCTATAGTGCCGCTATAGCCACTATTTAACAACAGTGATTAGTTTACAAAACAAAAGAAGAAGAAAATTCAATCTAGGCATGGTAGCTGCAAACTTACCTCCAGATAAAGATCACCAAAACGGATTTTATCACCCTGCTCTACATAAAGATCTGCTGTTGCACCACTTGCTTTTGAAATAACAGATTTTACATGAGGAACTTTGCTCTATATAAATAAAGTGACAAACAAAACCAAACTAAATTACTACCACAGCAAAGTAATGATAAATACTGGAAAAAAAATATTCCAGAATAAAGTGACTAAGGTAAGCATAAATCTACCCTTGATTCTACTGTTGGGAATATTGATTTTGATAGAATTGATTTTAGTTAAAAGTGACTTTAAGATAAAATGATTTAAGTATGGATAAGTTCACCGGAAAGTGAACAGAACAATGAATTTGAGTATAAAAATCACGTTTGCAGGCAGCAGCTACAAATCATAGTTTCAAGTTAAAATCAATGCTAGAGTCAAAACCAATTCTAATCAAGAACAACCAAACATACCAAAATCAATATTAACACTTTAGAATCATTTTAACTTCCAAAAATGCACTTAGATGTAGGTATGACTATGATTAAATTAAGTTGGAAACACAATTTATTGCATACATACCTTGATAAGGCCAGTCCCAGTAACATGATCAGCATGTACGTGTGTGTTCAAAGCATAAACAAGCTTCAAACCCAATTCTTGAATAAGTGACAAATCTCTATCCACAGTCTTATCAACAGGGTCAATCAACTGAATTTTCCATCAAAAAAATAAAAATTCATCAATAACCACAAACAAAACAAACCCATTATCCAATTCAATAAATTTCACCGACCCACGTAAAAAATTCCCACAAATAATCAAACCAACACATAAAAATCAGATTTTTAAAAAAAACTTACAAGTGCTGGTTTTTCAGCATGTGAGGCATCAGCGAGAAGGTACGTGTAAGTAGATGATTCCTTTTCGAAAAGCTGGCGAAACAAAAGTTTAGAAGAGGAAGAAGAGGAAAAAGAAGCCATTTGTGATCTAATAGTGGTGGAAATAGAAAGAGGAAAATATGAGGGTTTTGAAGGAAAGAAAGGGGAGAATTTGATGAAGTTGAATTTGAGCATTGTGGTGGTTGGAGTATAAATAATAAATTATATAATCAATATTAGAGATTGATAAGAATGGTAGGAGATAAAAGAGAGGAATGACGATGTTGTTGTTGGATGATTATAATATAATAATGAAGAATTGAGAAATCGAGTCGATGGTTTCAATCAAGAGAACATAGACAAGGTTGTCGCCATTGTACATAGGAATGGAATGATGACAGAGAAATCCATGTCAATCAGAATTGTTAATTGAGTGAGTGATCATGGTGTCCAATATGAAAATATATAAATTGCTAAAAGGTTGAGTGATCAGGATTTTTTATATTAATATCTTAGTTTTAAAGGTTTACATTGAATTTTAAACAGGAAGTTGCTCTTGGGCTTTTAAACAGGAGTTGCCATCTAATGATGTAGAATTTTTGTTTTCACCCTTTTAATAATTCGTTATTCATTATATAATAAATTAAAAATAATTAAAATATTTAAAAAATAAAAAATTATTAATAAAATAAACTAAAATAATATTATTTTCACAATTATGTTGTATTTTATAGATAAAATTATATTATTATAATAATTATATCTTATTTTATAGATAAATTACTCATTCAACTCTATTTTGTTAACCACTTTTTTCTTTTTCTTTTTTATCTAATAATTAAAAATTAATAAAAATAATAATAATTAAAAATGATAAATTATATTAATAACATGAAATAAAATACATTAAAGAGAAGAAAACAAAACATCAAATTAAAGAAAATAATACATCAATTTAAAAGATGCATGTACGAAACTATAGAAGATGAAACGTATCAGTATCTAAAGTTATTGTGCACTCACGTATTAGAAGATGAAATTTATGAAGTGTTTATGGTTTTCATTTCTCAACCATAGCCTCATCATACATGCAACTATAAACTCATGCAATGAGTTTAATCTTTTAAATTTGATGTATTTTTCTTTTTTTAATTTAATGTATTTTTTCTCTTCTATTTAATATATTTTGTTTCATATTATTAATATAATCTATTATTTTTAATTATAATTATTTTTATTAATTTTTACTTATTACATCCAAAAAAATAGAATGAAGTAGTTAACAAAATAGAATTAAATGACTAATTTATCTACAAAATACAATATAATTGTTATAATAATATAAATTTATCTATAAAACACTACATTGTTAAAATAATATAATACGTAATTATTCTGGCATATCTAATTAAATGTATTTTTTTCTCTTAACTT
>JBBPBR010000001.1:42528318-42549785 GCA_037974775.1 Cicer pinnatifidum | reverse complement strand
ATGAACTAATTTTTGTTCTCTTATGGTTCTTCAACTTTGTTTCTGTTAGTCACATTAATTTTTTTATGTCAATTTTATTAAAAAAAAACATTACCTCAGTTGTATGGACTTTAATTCTGATGGGCTGATTAAATTGTGTGAATCACTATTTAAAAATAAAATTAGGATTTGAGATTAATTTGTATTACTTCTTTGTATCTCATTTTTCTCTCATCTTTTTTTCTTGCATAACTTCTTGTTCTTCTTCTAGCCATATTAAACACAGTAGAAAATATCTAAAGCAAAATTATCATCTCATTTCAACCAACAAGTGGTTTATGAAACATTCAAGAAAAGTTTTCTTGAAGATAGTTCTGTAGGTAAACCCTATATAGCATTATGCTCAACGATCCATACCAATTACATGATGAATAACCAAAGGCGGAAGCGTACCTGTGGGAATTGCCATTGATGAAATCCTGGGATGATGATGATAGAGTCAATGGGTTGGGTGATCTTCCTCAGCAAAACACCCTGAAGACTTTGCTCTCTTCATGGGGATAGAGAGAACCAGAGAGTTTTCTCTTTTAGGGTTACTGAATAGTCTTGTTGTGTTTGCCTTGGGGACCACTACCCCTATATATAACTATTATTAGTTATATCCCAAATTGCAGTATTACTAATTCAGCCCCTCATTAAATTAGAAACCGCCTGGTATCTACACAATTAATTTTCATAATTATTATGCTCTTTAGCCATAAACTATTATATATTATTTGACCCCTAGATTATTGGCTAATTATATAATGACCCTAACATACTTTATTAATTAATTACATATGTGACCCATAAATCTTACAATCTCCCACTGGTCACACATGTATCCTTAGGAGTGTGTTAGACTTTATGACGTCAAAAATGTCATTATAATTACCTTGAGCCTAATCCAAATTGTCCCGTCCATTAATCGTATCAGCACATGGAACCAAAGAGGCTTTCATCATAATAAACATAACTAAACCCATCAATGATCACCCGCATTGACACAACTAAATGACATAGACTCATTATGAAAAGTGTAGCATGAAAATTACATGAAATTGGTCAATGCATGTCAATTTTCAATTGGTCCTACTTTACCGAATGAGATCATACCATAACTTAAATATACAAAGTAACCAAAACTGAATATTGTAAACTTTATTTCTGATCAGAAAATCCAAATACAATGTATTTGTGCTTTGCAATTAAACATAGAACATAAATTGCACAATGGACGAAACTCCCACTAAAATCAAGATTCCTCAAACTGTAGTACACCCATGTGAGCAGTATGCTCATGAAAGACCTTGGGTGGTAGACCTTTAGTGAGTGGATCCGCAATCATGGAGTTTGTCCTTAAGTGTTCTATGGATATCTGTCCACTTTGTACCTTCTCTTTAACAACTAGGAACTTAATGTCAATGTGCTTTGACTTGGTTGAGCTCCTATTATTGTTAGAATACAGGACTGCTGATCTATTGTCACAGTACAACTTGAGTGGTCTTTCAATCCCTTCAACTATTCGCAGCCCCGTGACAAAATTTCTCAGCCAAATGCCCTGGTCAGATGCCTCATGAATTGCTACGAATTCTGCTGCCATGGTTGATGAAGCAGTAAGACCTTGCTTGGCACTGCGCCAAGAAACTGCTCCACCAGCTAACAGAAAGACATAGCCTGAAGTTGATCTTAAGCTGTCTTGGCATCCCGCAAAATCCGAGTCAGAGTACCCAGTGATCTCTAACTGGCCTGACCTCCTATATGTGAGCATGTAGTTTCTTGTTCTCTTCAGATATCTCATGACCCTCTTGGCTGCTTTCCAATGGTCAAGACCTGGATTGCTTAAATATCTGCCTAAAATCCCTACTATGAACGCTATGTCTGGACGCGTACATACTTGGGCATACATAAGACTCCCTACAGCTGAAGCATAAGGGATCTTTTGCATTTCTTGAATTTCCAAACTTCCCTTAGGGCACTGTTTGAGACTAAACTTGTCTCCCTTAGCAACTGGGGTGTCCCCTGGTTTGCAATCCTGTAACCCAAACCTTTTGAGAACCTTATCGATATAGCTCTTTTGTGACAATCCAAGAATACCTCGAGATCTGTCTCGATGTATCTGAATTCCTAATACAAAAGAGGCGTCACCAAGATCTTTCATCTCAAAATGTTTTGATAGAAATTTCTTAGTTTCGTGCAACATGCCTATATCGTTAGTGGCAAGCAGTATGTCATCAACATACAAGACCAGGAAAATATGTCTGCTCCCACTGAACTTATGATACACACAATCATCAACTGTATTCATCTCAAAACCAAATGAGAGAATTACTTGATGAAATTTATGGTACCATTGACGAGAAGCTTGTTTTAGCCCATAAATGGATTTTCTTAGTTTGCACACCATATTCTTTGGGTCTCCCAACACAAAGTTTTCTGGCTGCACCATATAGATCGTCTCATCAATGTCGCCATTGAGAAACGCTGTCTTTACATCCATTTGATGAAGCTCCAAATCAAAGTGAGCAACGAGAGCCATGATTATTCTTAAAGAGTCCTTCGATGAAACAGGAGAGAAAGTCTCTTTATAATCAATCCCCTCCTTTTGAGTATAACCCTTAGCTACAAGACGTGCCTTATATCTCTCCACATTACCATTGGAATCCCGCTTGGTTTTAAAAATCCATTTGCAACCAATGGGTTTCACTCCTTCAGGTAATGGGATAAGTTCCCAAACTGAATTGTCTTGCATAGACTTATACTCCTCATTCATTGCTTCGATCCACTTATCTGAACGAGGATCTTGCATGGCTTGACGAAAGTTGACCGGGTCTTCTTCCGTCATGCCAACATTTTCCTCTACCTCATTGATAAATACTACATAATCATCCGAAATAGCATTTTTCCTTTCTCTAGTGGATCTCCGCAATGGAGTTGGCTCTTGAGGCACTTGTTCTTGAGGATCTTGAATTTGACCTGGATTTTGTTCTTCCTGAACAACCAGATCATCTTGAGTTTTTTCAATAATGGGAAAGTCAATTGGTGGAAGAATCTGTTCTGGAATTGTTACCGATTCTTCCTCAAAGACAAAATCTTTAACCTTAATCTTTCCCCCAAACTCAATATCCTCAAAGAACGTTGCCGTTCCCGTCTCAAAAATTGTTCTCAAATTAGGATCATAAAATTTATAGCCCCTTGATTTTTCTGAGTACCCTATAAAATAGCTGCTAATTGTTCGGGGTTCAAATTTCTTTTCATTCGGCCTATAAGGCCTTGCCTCAGCTGGACATCCCCAAACATGAAGGTGCTTCAGACTTGGCTTACGCCCAATCCAAAGCTCATAAGGTGTTTTAGCCGCTGCCTTAGTTGGTACTCTATTAAGAATGTATGCTGCTGTTTTTAATGCCTCTCCTCAGAGTGACTCTGGCAAGGTGGAATGACAAATCATACTCCTTACCATATCCTTAAGAGTCCTGTTTCGTCTTTCAGCTACACCATTCATGCTGGGTGACCCCGGCATAGTGTATTGTGGGACGATTCCACATTCCTCTAGGTACTTGGCAAATGGTCCCGGACGTTGTTCACCTGAACCGTCATATCTGCCGTAGTATTCACCACCACGATCAGATTTGACCTTTTTAATTCTCTTATTAAGTTGATTCTCAACTTCTGCCTTAAAGGATTTGAACACGTCTATTGATTGGGACTTTTCGTGAATTAGGTAAAGGTAGGCATATCTAGAATAATCGTCTATGAATGATATAAAATATTGTTGACCATTCCATGAAGGAGTTGGAAATGGCCCACAGATATCCGTATGTATCAATTCTAAGACGTCTGTAGCTCTATATGCGCCTAATTTCTTATCTTTAGTCTGTTTTCCTTTAATACATGCTACACAAACGTTAAAGTCTGTGAAGTCAATGGAATCTAAAATTCCATCTGTCACAAGTCGTTCAACTCTATTTTTAGAGATGTGACCTAGACGCTTGTGCTAGAGCACTCCTGAATTGAAATTGTCAATTTTTCGCTTAGTACCACGTGATTTCACACTCAAGGTTTCATTATAGTTAGCCACAGTTTCCAACAAATAAAGATTATCATAACCAGAAAGTAAACCGGTTCCAACAACATTCGAATTTAAAGACAAAGTAAATTCTTTATTCCCGAATGAACAATAATATCCTGATTTGTCCAAATAAGAAATAGAGACCAAATTCCGTCTAAATGACGGTACAACAAAAGTGTCTTCTAAAATCAAATAATGACCGGAACTTAATAATAATCTAAATTTTCCTATGGCTTCAACTTCTACCTTCTTCCCATCTCCTACATAGATGCATCTTTCAGTATCATTAGGCTTTCGGAAGTTCAGGCAACCCTGCATTGAAACACTGATGTTAGTAGTTGCACCAGAGTCTAACCACCAAGTGTTTCCAGGTACTGAAGCTAAATTAACCTCAGAACAGACCAAAGACAGAATCATACCTTTCTTAACACGCCATGCGTGATATTTGGCACAATCCTTCTTCACGTGTCCAGAACTCCTGCAGAAGAAGCAGTTGTTATCCTTAGTCTGCTTCTTTTGTTCTGGACCCTTAGCAGCAACTTTGTTCTTGGGTTCCTCAATTCTTTTCCTTTTGCCCTTGTCTTTAGAGATGCTAGTAAAGTGAGCACTTTCAGTCCTATCTTGCTTCAGCCTGTCCTCTTCTTGCACACATAATGAAATGAGCTCATTAAGAGTCCATTTCTCCTTTTGACAATTATAAGTCACCTTAAACTGACTGAATTGTGCAGGAAGAGACAGCAATACTAAATGAATGAGTAAGTCATCTGACAACTCAAGCTTTAGTCCTTTAAGCTTAGAAGCAATGTTGGACATCATCATAATGTGCTCTCTTATATTTCCCTTGCCTTGATACTTCATGGAAATTAAATTCTGAAGCAAAGAACTTGTTTCAGCCTTATCACTTTTTTCAAAGCGTTTTTCAATCTCAGCAAGGAAATTTTTAGCTGTAACTATCTCATCCGAGACAACACCTCTAAAGACCTCAGGAATGCCACGCTTTATGATCATAAGACTTATGCGATTTGAGCGATCCCATTTCTCATACTCTAATTTTTCCTCAGGAGAACTAGAGTCCTTAGGAGCAGGGGGTCGATCAATTCTTAATGCAAGGTCTAGATCCATGCAGCCAAGAACAATCAGAATGTTCTCTTCCCATTCCTTAAAATTTGTTCCATTAAGGACAGGAATAGAACTCAAATTTGCAGATATGGAAGCAATAGATGCTGTGAATTAAATAAAGAACGAAACTTAGAAACTCACGTTATAGGAAAATAAATAAATAAATAAATAAATAAATAAATACATATGTTCAAATCATGGAATTTAACCCATCTCAAGATACCCAGTGCACCATTGGTGTCAAGTCTTTGGACAGTAACACCAACTGCTAGTGGTACTCTTGTTGCAACGATCAAACATTGACAATAAGACATATCAAACAATAAACCTTCCTTTGGGCCGATTTACTGCTCACATGTATACCAAATAATTGTCACACATTTATCATCGCAGGTGTACATGTAATTCTGCCAAATATTAACCTTCCTTTGGGCCGGTCAATACCCGCATGAATAAACATATACACAGCCATTTGACACTCTTCACGAGCAATTTAGACAAGAGAGGTCACTTTGGCGACATCAAGTTTCAATTAACTCATTCAAAATGTCAAACTTGACTTGAACATATATTTATTATATCCAAATAATATTTAAAAAAAATATTGTTCACTAATATAAACTGTGTTTATTAATCATATTCATGTTTCAAAAGTATTTATTTTATCATCAGAAAAATAAACATATAGAAAAAATAGAATAATAAATATTAAGTAGAAAAAACCAAATCAAATTTCTTACAAAGCTTAATTTCGTTAATAAAATCTATACAAAAAAAATACGGATGAACCTTTATAAAACTAAAAAGCAATAAAACGTCAAACAATAATGATTAAAAGCTGGAAACAAAATCCCAACGAACAATCCAGTGGTAGGACCCATCTAATCAATTAGACATGGACATATGATAATCGGTGATCAAATACAAACCCATGCACATACATGACTTTAATGGCGTACATAAAGTACTCAACAACTGGAATGAAATTTGAATTTAAAAAACGAAAAACAATAACCATAACGAAAACCGACTAGAATTAGATTTAAAAAAAATCACGTTGAATAAAACAATCCATACTCCATAAAAAAAAAACTAAAAATAAACAAAAAAATTTGGATTCCATAATTTATATATCCAAATTCCTAAATTACAAACCCTAACATTTCAATCATGTCAAAATTCCCAAATTGAATCCTAAAAACAAACACAATAACCAAATTTCATCATGAATTAAATATGGTAGGCTCTGATACCAATTGTTGGTAAACCCTATATAGCATTATGCTCAACGATCCATACCAATTACATGATGAATAACCAAAGGCGGAAGCGTACCTGTGGGAATTGCCATTGATGAAATCCTGGGATGATGATGATAGAGCCAATGGGTTGGGTGATCTTCCTCAGCAAAACACCCTGAAGACTTTGCTCTCTTGATGGGGATAGAGAGAACCAGAGAGTTTCCTCTTTTAGGGTTACTGAATAGTCTTGTTGTGTTTGCCTTGGGGACCACTACCCCTATATATAACTATTATTAGTTATATCCCAAATTGCAGTATTACTAATTCAGCCCCTCATTAAATTAGAAACCGCCTGGTATCTACACAATTAATTTTCATAATTATTATGCTCTTTAGCCATAAACTATTATATATTATTTGACCCCTAGATTATTGGCTAATTATATAATGACCCTAACACACTTTATTAATTAATTACATATGTGACCCATAAATCTTACAAGTTCTTGAATATTTTTGTCCAGACCTACCAAGATACGATTTAACAAAACTAGGATTTAAGCATAATGCAGTTGTGATAATAGAATTGTGAATTATGATTATGGTGTTTTGTTTTGGATTCGTTCTTTCTTTAGTAGTGAAAGTGATAGTTTTTCTGGTGGATATCTTGCGAAAATGTTGCAATTTTGCAAAACTAAGGTGGCATTCCCGAAGAAGAAGAAACCCTAATTTGGGTTTTTAAATAGATGACTCATACAACTAAGTCAATCAAAAGTGACACCCATACAACCCAATCAGGAGAAGTAACAATTGTAGCTGATGAAAGTAAAGTTGGGAGAGCAAAACAGATCGAAAATTAATTAAGGGATCAAAATAAAACCTAAAAAAAAGATAAGGGGCCAAAATAATAATTTAAGCATGTATTTTTACTTAAAAACAATATTCATTCGTTCAAATTACAATAGTATATCAATCGAGAACAACACAAATACAAATTCGCTAAAAACAAAAATAATGAATCTGCAAACAAACTCACAACACTCAAGTTAATAGCATAAAAGGGAAAGATACCTACAAAATTGATCAAATTAAAGTAGTTGGAATATTCATGCCTTCAGATGTGCAATGTTGACGATACTAAAATCGTTGATTGAATCTGTTTGATTTAAATTGAAGTTAATATGTCAAACTGAATAAAATAAACACTGCACCAAGATGGAAAAACAAAACAATGTCGCACTTAATTGGCAAGATAACGAAAAAACAGAGAGAAAACTAGATTTGTGTAAAAATCATTTATTTATGTAAAGGACTTAATTGTAATTTTAAAAGTCGACATTTTTTATCCCTATATTTTAAAAGTCGACACTTTTGGTCACTCCCTATGTTTTTGAACTAAAAATTGATGACACGAGATGTTTTAAATCAAGTGACTTATGATACGATGAGATAAAATGATTAACATCCATAAAATTGAAATAAATCACCATAAAAACTTGGATTTCAACTTCGAAATTTTTTCAAATTTAATTAATGTTATATGAATAATTAATGCATGTAGATAGTTCTATATTAGATAATTGTATGTCACATCATTAAAAATATGTCAAATTGTCATTTTTTAGTTAAAAAATCTGAATGAGGGACCAAAATTGTCGGCTTTTAAAATATGAGACTAATTCTATGAATTGAAAATAATAGAGAGATCAAAATTGCAATTAAATCTATGTAAAATGATATAGAAAAAACGATAGACCAAAAAATAGTTTCAAATCACCCATCTTCTATGAAAAAAAATGAAAAAGAAAGAGAGAAAGCTAGATTTTGATCATTCTATAAATTGCTAAAAAATATGTATAGCTAGAAATAGTGAGATGTTAAAAAGGGGATGAATTTTTTTCATATTAGAAAAATAAATAGTGGAGAATTGAGTTTTCTTCATTTGTCTTTTTTAATCATTTTATTATTATATTTTCTATAGTATGTGAGGATTTTATTTTATTAATTCTATGGATTTTAAGGGAATTAGACTCTAGTAATTCAGAATTCAGTTGAAAAGTAAGTAAAATTTGACCAATAATTATTTTATTTAGAACTCAAATTTGACTTTTCCCTAACAATTTTAGTGAGTACATATTTTTTACCATATTACTTTTTGTATGGAATTGGAGCACTGAAATTTTGTGATAACCATAGTATTTTTTGTGTGGAATTTGATCTATGAAATTTTGTGGTAAGGTAATGTTGATAAGACGTAGGTAGAAGAATAGACTCTCTTTAAATATTTTCAAAGAATTAAACTAATACTAGTAGATATAGTTTCTAATAAAACATATGTATAATCCACTTTATCGCCTCTGGATGCTGGAGTATCCGCATTGTCTCACATAAATGTGTTTGACTCAAACCGTTCAACCTAGAAGGTGAATTAGTGATAAAACGGAGAGGTTGAAGATGAAATGTAGAGGTGTACAATTCTAGATCATAGTAATCACATGTGTGATGTCGAACACTTCACAATTCCGTGAGAAGAGCATTTTTCACTCCTAGATTACAAATAAAACTTTCAAAAATTGATCTTATTGATTTTAAATGAGACCTCCACAAATTGATTGTTTGTGAATATAGAAACCATCGATGGTAATTTTAACAAATTCATGTGGATGTTTCAGAGATGTTGGAGGGTATTTGATATCCTTTTCAATTAAAAGGATATTGAAGTTCCAATGTTAGCTATAGTATTCTATACAAACATGTTGGCTAGTAGCAGGTTTCATATAATTTGGACCTATAACAAGATTGGTCTATGATGGACCACAATGTTTAATTATTAGATTAATGTAAATATTCAATTTCACTTAGTCTTATGATGGATCCACTTAATACAATTTATTATTTTCCAAAATTTAATTTTTTTAGATAAATTATTCAAGACATTGAAATTCATCAAAAGTTAGAGATATAAACACATGTCTTATTCTTCAACTTCACAATCACACCCCTAAATTAGTGATCCATATAAACACATGTCTTATTCTTCAACTTCACAATCACACCCCTAAATTACTGATCCATATAAACACATGTCTTATTCTTCAACTTCACAATCACACCCCTAAATTATTGATCCATTACTAGCACCTAACCCTCCCCTTATCTCATCTTCTTCATTTTACCTTTTGCAATTCTAAGAATCCAGAAGAAAAAAGTCTTCTTTTTTAAAAAAAAACAATTTCCATTATAAAAGATGGTCGATATTCAATTCATTAAGAAATTAAGATAACTAATGCCTATAAAGGGGGTGCACTTGTTTTAGAAATTTTAAAAATGGATGTCATAATGCCTATTTAGTTTTTATTTTTTTATAGACATATATTTATAAATTAGTAGAGTTATAATAACAAATTTAGAATTTAAGAAATATTATTGGGGTTTATAAGACATTGATATCCTAAAAAACTAGTTGAAGATTCAATTGATTGTAGTATCTCTATAAGATTTAATAAATAAAATGATATATTAAAAATTAAAATATTTTATAAAAAAAATATGAATAGATATTAAAAGTAGAGTTTATGGGTTTTTGGAAAATTTGCCTTCTTTCGTGTCACAATTGTTTGTCAACTCTTTTTTTGTAAATTTTGATTTGATGTTAGACCAAAATCAATGGTATTTGATTTTTAAAACGACAAAATCCAAACAAAAAACTTAGACTATTAAAATCAAAAAGTGGTATATTTGTAGGGAGCAAAACATATTTAAACCTTTTTTCAATGATATATATGAGACTTGCATGTATAAAAATGTCTACGTAATCGTTTAGTTTCTCTTTTGGGCTATAAACCAGATCTTGCAGGAAGAATGATGAAATGGTCATTGGAACTCTCAGAGTTAGATATCATCTATAAATCGAGGAAAGCCATAAAAACTCAGGCCTTCGCCAATTGCATCGCATAAATGACCCCAACATCATCTGAACCAAGGATTAAGTGGACAATCTTCATCGATAGGTCCTCTAACACTAAAGGAGCTAAAGCCGACACTCCTTGAAAATGAAGAAGGTCTAGCCGTCGAAGCCTCCCTTACTTTTTCATTTCCAACATCTAACAATCAAGCGAAATACGAGGCATGTGTTGTCAAATTGAAATTGACACATGAATTTGGTGCTGACGAGGTCACGTTTGTTGGTAATTATGACCTCTGAACTTAGGAAATTTCAAGAAATGTTACAAGCAAGGTTATCTAAGTTTTCCTGTATTGAAATTAATATCGAAACCAACGTGATCAATATTATTCCAATTACGCAGCGGTAAATTCAATTCTTAACAAGACACAGATTCATAGCATTTATTCAGGAACAAAGATTGCATGTAAATCAATATAAGTGTACACATACAATGCTCATTCAAAATATCAATCAAGACAGAATTTTGCTAACACATACATTCAAGATTAAGCTTTCATGCAATATTGAAATAAAGAGAAAGGATAGGAAAATTGTGCACCGAGATTTATTCTGGTTCAGCTGTCAGTATGACAGCCTACATCCAGTCCTGAAATCGAACCGATTTCAGCCTTTTTCCAATAGAATCGTCTAGAGTATGTTTTACAGATTGTCCAACTCACACAAGGCCTATCTATCCAACTCTCTTGATTCTATTACACAGCCACCGTATCCCTCGAGTTAATCAGCAAACTCTCCCAAGATAACGATGAGACTTCTTCTTGATGAACACCCTCATCAACGAAGATAGTCACCAGTTTCTATATTGGGTTTTTACAGAACTTTCTTTACAAAATGTTGTTTACAGAGATGATCAAAGATCAAAGATCACTAATGAAGGCGACTCAATCAAACTATAAATTACACACCATAAGGATTTGCCAAAATAGTATTTCGTGTGTGTTTTCAATTTTTTCTCTCAAAGTATTTTTCCAGATCTCAGTGTTATGAAAAAGTGTAGTCAATTTTTTCTTGGTTGTTCAAAAGTTGTGAGAAAAAGTGATTTGAGTCAGCTTATATATGTTAAGAAAAACAACAGTAAAATCGATTCCTCAATCGATTTTATAAAGGTCTAAAACAGCTTAATTGATTGCCCAATCGATTATCATGTTTCTTGTTTTTCTTGGTTCTTGAAAATATATGAATGAATCGATTTGCCAGTTGATTCTTTTAATGCTTAAATAAGAAACAGAAGCATGTTCATATCAGAATCGATTGAGTAATCGATGATAGGTGTTTTGTTCAAACAACGAGATCAAAACAATCGATTACGCATTTGACTCATATTTACTCATAATCGATTTGGCAGTTGGCTGAATTCTCTATGTAACACAAAACTTTAATCTAATCGATTTGCCAATCGATTGAACTGATCACAGTGACTCAAACAATTTGCTTCAATCGATTCGTCAACCGATTGTACTAGTCATAGTGATTCAGATATTTTACTTCAATTGATTTGCCAATCGATTTGGCTAGTTACAGTAGCTCAGCCATTTAGTTGAAATCAATGTGCAAATCAATTAGGAACTTGTTTCTGATATATGACTAAGGATTTCATTTTCCCAATCGATTACCTAATCGATTAGTCCATATCTTGCAAGTTAAGAAATAAATTTCAATTGATGTTTCAATCGATTTGATTGATCACAGAGGCTAAGTCTGATAAAAAGCTTTTTCACAATCGATTTGTCAATCGATTGTTTTAATAAGTGGTTGGCTCTGTGACTCAACAACTCGATTACTCAATTGATGTCCCAATCGATTGGTTGATTTACAGAGGCCAATTCTGATGAAAAAGAGTTTTCTGAATCGATTTGCCAATCGATTTGCAAAGTGATAGCTTGGCTCTGTAAGTTACAAAATCGATTTCTCAATTGAAGTGCTAATCGATTGTCCAATCGATTGGTTTATACCCAGAGTTCAGGTTTCACTAAAAACCTTTAAGTAATCGATTTCCCAATCGATGTACTTAGTGAAAACTCTAATTCTGAGTCAAGCAATCGATTACACAATGGATTTAGCAATTGACTTGCTAATCGATTTGTTTACCTGTTAATATTAAGATTTCATTTTTAATTTGGCAAATACTTAAGAATGAAATCACATTGATAAGTCTACTAAATAACTACTATAACCACTAATGACACTAGACAGAATTGCATCTTTCTCCAGCACATTCTCTACTTTTTGCTTGATTCCTTGTGTTCTAAGCTTGTGCCCAAGTGTATAGTACGTTTGCTTGTTTTTCCTGAAATGTAACTCGGTTCAAACTGTTAGTTTTATCAAATGATGCATGAACATTGTATGTTTGTTAATTATGTCAAAAACATGATCACGAGGACTTATGTCTAACAACGTTGAACACAAATTTACAAGTTGTAGTCTCCCAAGTCAAATGAGATTACCAAACTATGCAAAGACATCTCACGGAGGTGAAAGACATAATGGTTAAATTCAAAAAAAATTACAGTCGAGCATATCCCTCGTGAACAAAACACGAGAGCCAACATCTTGTCAAAACTAGCTAGCATGAAAGGCATTAAATTTATCATTAAAAAGTTTATATACTCTCCCAACATAGAAGAAAACATTTCAATAACAATTGGATGATGCTAATCACGTAGTACAAGGTACTGCCCCCAACAAGAGTGAAACAACTAAGGTAAATCGTTGATCTTGTTCTTACTCACTTATTGCAGGTACTATAGAAGGGAATTGTCACCCCTTTTGTTGAAATGCCTCACTGACAAAGATGTCGACTATGTGTTGAAAGAAATGCATGAGAACATATGCAGACACTACCTAAGAGGCAGAAACCTTGCCAAAAGGGTCTTACGTGTCAGATAATATAGGCCAACAATCCAAGCAGACACCAAAACATACATCTAGAAATGTGACAAATGTCAGCACCATGGGATCACCACTTAACGCTACTAGTCAAGCTAACTACATTCACCTCACCATGGTCTTTCGCGTGGTTGGAGATGGCTATACTCGAACCTTTCCTAAAATTCTTACTAGTAGTAGTCGATTACTTCACCTAATGGATTGAAATAGAACTGCTGACAAAAATCACAGTAGCAAACATAACAAAAATCTTCAAGAAAAAATAATAACCATGTTCGACATTACCAAGTCATCATAACGGATAATAGCACACAATTCGTCGATAAAAAATTCGAAGAGCTCTTCATAGACCTCAGAATAAAACAACAATTCACGTCTGTCAAACACCCTTAAATTGCGTCATCCTCAGAAGGCTAAAACAATGGTTCGACAATGTTAAGGCGAGATGGAATGATGAACTCTCTGAAGTTTGGTGGGCCTACGGAACAACACCCCATTCAACCATATGCAAAACCTCATTTCGAGTAACATATGGAGTTATGTTCGTCATCCCCATCGAAATTAAAGAATTAAGTTAGAGGACCACATACCCACTAGATCCTCAAACAAACGAAGACAAACTACACAATGAACTCGACTTCATTGACGAAGTCAGATATGCAATTGCCCTTACAGAGCTCGCTATCAAACAAAAGATGACCATTAAGTATTACAAAAGAGTACTCCAATGTGATTTTGAGGAAACAACCTCGTCCTACGCGGGAATCGTAACCAACAACAAAGGGAAGTTATCTCCTAATTGGGAGGTTCCATATCGAATCATTACTAAAACCGAAAAAAGGAGTCTACAACCTAGAAACCCTTTTTCGACGAACTTGTTCCTCGAACCTGGAATGCATCCAAGTTGAAATGATACTACAGTTAGAGCACATGTTTCTAGCACGAATGTGTTAACAAAAACTCATGCAGTCGAGTACAACCTCTTAAAGAAATTTTAAGTTAATGTACATGGATCTGTTAACATAAACTCGTACAGTCTAATATAAATTCTTAAACAAATTTTAAGTTAATGTACACAAATGTGTTAACACAAACTCGCGCAATCGAGTATAAACTCTTAAACAAATTTTAAGTTAATGTACACATAAGCTTTAACACAAACTTGCGTAGCTGAGTATAAACTCTTAAATAAATTTTAAGTCAATATAAATGGATGCATTAACATAAACTAGTCCAGTTGAGTATAAACTTTTGAACAAATTTTAATTAATATACATGGATATGTTAACACATACTCGCGCAGTCAAGTATAATGGCACATGACTAATTCTAAGATTGAGATGCAAACGTTCACACAACCGAGCATAATCTATGTACTCAACACTCGGCTTGTATCATTCAATACCCCAACAATCAAATAAAACATTCAAACAAATATCAAGAAAATAGAGCAATCAGACGCATTCACAAAAAATAATATACCCATAAAAAGCTAAGCATCATACTTGTTCGATCCCAATGGAGCCAAGACTTCAAGGAAACAAGTCAAACAAATTACAAAGGAAATTTCAATTTCCCTCGGTGGTACGAGGAGTTGATCGAACAATCAACCCATCCACAACCATCTTCGTCCAATCCAACCCATCCAAGTTGCGAGCAACCCTAGGATTCAAAGCACAAACTTGGGTGATGGCATTGTCGAAGGACTCCTCGCCAACTTTCAGAACATCCTCTTCCAGGATATCGATCGACTTTTGCACGTTTACCCCCACTAACTTCAACCTATCCAAATATTCCTTCAGGGACAAGATCTCTTGGTTTTCACTCGTAATTCAACATTGAGGTTTCCATTCCTTTGAATTTGGAACTCTTAGATCAAAGTAAACATTTCTTTGTACCAGGTCAACCTGTCAATCTCTTCTTTGAGTCGACTATTCTCCATCGTCACCATAACGAAGACTTCAACTTTTCCCGACATGTTAGCAATCTTGGTCTCATAAAAAATCTTTTTTGCTTCATAATTATGAACTTGTTCTTAAAGCTCCTTGACTTATCTGGTGCAACCTTCATCGTTATTCTGCATTATTTGAGCCAGCGATAGCAATTGGAGAGTTGATGTTAGGTCTTCTTACAACCAACATAACCATTACGCCTTCTTACAACCAACATAACCCAAGTCCCTCAAAACTGTTAAATTCGACGGTTGAACAACAATGATTGATGAGCCAAAATTCGACCAAAGAGCTGGAAAGAAGGTGGGAGCCGAATCAACAACCCTTATATCTTGATCACTGATGGTGGACCTTAGATGATTGCATCAGGCGCTATAATCACTCGTAAAAAGCTCATCTACTTCATGTCCTCCTATTCATGATGAATCATTTAGACTAGAGTAGCTGACATAACAGCTGGATAAGATCATTTCTTCCCCAAAGCAATCGCCCTCTACAAAGTCGCCATTTTCCTTGCAAAACGGAAAACAAGCAAATGAGTATAGCATTAAACCGACACAAATGAAAAAAAAGCACATATGATAAAACAAAAATGAAGACAAGAATTAGCCTTGCAATAACAGGATCACCTTCGTTGTCAAGCGCTTGCTCACATCTCACTACTTTATTTTGGCCCTCTCGACCAAAGGAAGAGAAACGTAGTACATATCCTTGAAATGCTTAGCTTGCTTGAAAGCAATCTAGTTCTACCTAGTGGTGCCCTCATTCCAAAGAAGATAAAAGATAAAGAAAAATAGACTCCTTGTTGGGGTTACATCCACATAGTCACAAACCCACTAGAAAGCTTTCACATACGCCAGCGAGTTCGGATAAATCTAGGAGGGACATAGATCGAGATGTTGAAAAACATTTTTCTCAAAATCAGTGAAGGGTAACTAAAATCCCATGTCTTTAAATATGACATCGTAAAAGAGAATCGAAATCATGGGGTACTCAGAACACATTTGGTATGCGTAAGTGAATCCACTCTCGCCAAGGTGGTAAAAACATACATCACCACGAGAAGCTCATGAGTTACCCAAGCCCAACTCCCCTCATTGGGTAGAAGAACAAAATCATGTAGATATGACGTCTCTATTACCATATTGATCTGAAAGGCAGAAAAAAAAAAAGAATGAATTCAACATTTAAATCATTCCTCCCACCACCGTTTCAGAAGTGAAAGAGTCAAAAGAAAATAAAAGGTGCCATTATACAATCAGCGCAGAGCAGTGGGAGCGTCACCAATCACCACCGCATCAAAAACATAACTAAGTCATCTAGCATATAGTTTCCTTAACATAACTACTATTGTTATGGCGGAGGCAGCAACCTTTGTCTCGAAATAAACAATTGCAGTGACGAAATACTAACCAACCATCATGTAAAACCCCCATGTTAAAAAAAAATCACATAAATCAAATCAAGCAATGAAAGCGCAAAGATTTTTTAGGAAAGGATAATGACTTACCAAAAACTTATTAGATTGTTGAACTCGGAAACAATACTTGAAAACACCGAAAGACCCAAAATCACACGAGTTAAAGATTTTGTTTTGCAAAAATGGGGAAAACAAAGAGAGGAAGAAGAGGATCACATAATTGTAAAGTCCCTCCAAAATCTTGAAGTGACCCATGATATATTGGAAATGGTCCAACAATTGGAATTCAAAAGGCATAAACCAATGGGCACGATCATGCCCCGAAACAAAGCAACAATTGAATATTCGTATGAACTCAAATGCCTACCCATATAGGGCATACATGTCACAGTGAGAAGATCAAAGGGCATCACTTCTTGCCATTTCACCAACCCATCAAATCCTTTCAACTTGCAAAGTAAACTACCAACAATCAATCCTTGGAAATAGATACACCCCCAAGGTTGGGCATGCCCCAGTTTGACTAAACTTAGCACACCCCCTTTTGTTTCTCTTGTCAAAACAATTACAAAACAAAACAAACATTCTGAATTATGTTAAGTATATATAATAAACGACCCACTTTGGGACCACAACAAATGTTAGATACATCATCAACAATTAAGACGACTTTAAGTTGTCAGTCACAATGGAATGTCGATCAAACACCTTCACAACAAAGGTATTTTCTCATGCTAGAAACCTCTTTATACGACATTTCAAGTCGTCACCTTATCTCCTCGATGACGACTTAGGGGGGAACTGTTTTGGACCAGGCAGAGGCCAATTTGGCTTCCATATCAACTCAACCCAATAATGTAACATGCAACAAACAACTAGGGTTTCTAACCCTCCATGGCTCAACCTAGTTGTAACGCCCCCACGACTGTTATCTCGTCAAAATTCGTCCATATTAACGACTTTTCACAGTCTTCCCCCCTTCGCAATCGGAAAAAGACACACACTTTCTCATCTCAATACATTTTACTCTTCTCAAATCAATACTTACTTGAGCGTCAGAGTATTTGCAGGTATCACCTCCCCTTCAACAGATTTCTATCATCCTAACGAAGTCGTCCATCATCCTTGGTCTAGTTAATGTTGATATCTAATAAGAACTTGGGTTTAACCCCTACTGTCTATCATATTCTCGTGAAATCTTCAACTCAACTCATCTAAATTTTTATAAATATTTTTTAAAATTAAAATAGTATAAATGTATCATCTAATTAACTTAATGTCTCAATTATGTTGATACTCCAAACTAACTCCCACTTATTATTTACAATCTAACATCTCAATTATATTGATATTCAATTTTAATCATGTTGGATCTTTTGTTGGGGGTATGCTTCAAATCTAGAGTAAGAAGATGATGAAATTGATGATAATGAAGGTTGCACAAATAAATTCCAAAGCGTGTGTATCACACTAAGCTTTAGGTTCGCTTCGCCCCCATCCAACCTATATATATTGGATGCAAACAGGTTAACCGGTGAATCCCCTTCATGATACTTTGGAATCCTTGAAGTGAATTGCAAATTCACATCAAGCCTATCAATCAATGGTATTTTACAAAATAAAGTTTCTTTATTTACTCTTGTGCACTAGAGAAAAGAATAAATGACTCATAAATGTTTTTGACAAAAATTTGATTCATGTAACATGAAAATTGTGTTATTTTTTATGCCTCTAAAGTATCTCTATTTATAGAGATACTCATACCAATTGGTGAAAGAAAACAACTCTCGAGAAAGATTGTAACATTTGGTAACTTAACAGATGCATTGGTTTGAATTAAACTCAAACATTGCAACCACTTGACCAAGTGATACATTAAGTTATTTGAATTTGCTACATTAATATAGCTATTAGAGAATTTCAAATATATTTTGGAAATTCCCCTCACAATTCTCCACCATTTTCAAAATATATCTCAATTCATTATTCTAGAAATCTCATGGTTTCAGATAAAGGTATCTTACGATTTGAACCATTACTTAGTAAATTATGTTTTCACTCATTTTCAAATAAATTGGTAGACAAACTTTGAACACACCATTCATTAGAACAAGTGTGCATAACTCACACATGAAATCTCAGTACCATGCATCGAATTATCAATATGACACATTTGATAAGGTTTTGTATCTCATATCATTTTCATGAGAATTTAAGAGTCAAACACTTGAACTCTATGAAGCGGCCCACTTCATTCACATAAAGGTGGACTATATCAGAAATGCACCCATAATTATACATTCCAGCAAATATATGCTATATGTCCATTAAGAGGAGACCTCATCCTACCACTTTTATTTTATGGTACAAGTACGTTTACTCTTTGGGATGTATCTATTGTCAAGTACTTCAATCACTCTAATAGTGTACTTTCATCATTGAATTCAAAACTTGTTGCTACTCAAGTGTGAGTTGACGTTTCCACCATTGGCGATTATCTAGTTATGAGTTTGTATCACATCTCTAATGATGTTTTCAACACTATGTCCTTTTTCAGACCTTTCATCAAAGGATCTGCAAAATACTTTTCAATTCTTACAAACACTATAGATATCACTCCATTAAATCATTTACATAGATATTTCTTAAACCAATATATCTAGATTTTCTATTATATACTTTGTTATATGATTTTGATAGGGTGGATTAACTATCACAATATATAAATATTGGTGTCATTGACTTTGACCAAATTGATATCTCATACAACAAATTTCGTAGTCATTCTGCCTATTTACTACCTGCAGGTGGAGTTAACAATGCAAGTTTGTTTTTCGATCCCTAAGAAACGACACCTCCACCAAGATTGATGATCAATCCACTTGTAAAAGCATGATCCTCAACATAAGTTACTCAATTGACATTTGTATATCCTTCCAAAACTGAAGGATATCCACTATAGATTAAACTATAGTTAATTGTTTCTTTCAAATATTTTAATACTCTATTAACAACATGGAAATGTTATTTACTTGGATTACTTGTATACCGACTTAATCTTCCAACAACATATGTTATATTAGGTCTGGTACAAGTCATGACTTACATTAAGCCTTCGAGTACCTTTTATATTCTTGATAATGTTGACCAACTATCACCAAACCATGACACATTTTCCATCTAATCTTTTCACATTGTATCACATACAATTAATAAGTATCTCAATTATCACATACACAAACTTTTATGTCATTTTACCTTTTACTATATTTAATAAGTCTCTCAATTTAAAATTCTAATTCTCTTTTCAATATATTTTAGTCCAAAATATAATACATTTAATGCAATAAATATATATTGCCACAAGCTAACAAAGCATGATTATAAAAATTTCTCACAATTAAATATCATAAGTTGGGTCTAAACATGTAAGTCGTCTACTCCTTAACAAATAAAAATTCATTTTATTTCTATTAAATAGACCATTTCTTCATAGTTATATTATAACTAATACATGCATCATGAATTCTATTTGTTAATTCAATGTTCATATTTAAATATGTTCTATGATAAATCCAAATTCTTATCACAATAAAAAATAAACAATTAATAAAATCATTAAAATTTTCTATCAGTTTCTTTCATAAACATTTGTCAACTTACAATAATTTTAAAATATATATTCAAATTATTTTTGATATCAAAATAAGCAAATAATTGACAGATACCTTTTTACTATCATGCACTTATAATATGAGTTAATCAATTTTAGATTTAATAATTTCTCACATGAAATGTCACTATCATTGGTAACTTAACAGGTACATTAGTTTAAAATAAACTTAAACATTACAACCACCAGATTAAGTAATACATTAAATTATTTAATTTTATTACATTCATATAACTATTAAAAAATTCTAAATATATTTTAAAAATTTTCCACACAAATCACCTATTATTTGTTGCCCTATAAAATATTAAAAAATTACGAATAATGTCATCTCATAATTTTAGGCACTAATATTGCTGACCGTCATGGAGATATCAATAATCTATAATTTTTATTTTTAATTTGTAGTTGACGTGTGGTAATGGTATGGCCGTAGTATGAGGAATAGGTCGGTTCATGTCAACACGATCCTTTCGCGACAGGTGATAACACGATAATGTCAACTGATTTCTTTTTTCAAAGGTTTAATGGTAGTTTTTGTTATTTTATTTTTTTTCAATTCATGATATTCGTAATTTTATTGCATAAGTCCATAATTTTGATTTTTTTAATCATATTTTTAAATTAATAAATAATAATTTAATATATTTTAAATAATATAATATAAAATTTTATGATATAAAATTATTTAAATTCAGTAATTATTCATAAACTATTAAGCATTAATTAAATTATAAAAAAAAATTAAAATTAAAAATTAAATTTTAAAAGATATTATAATTTTTTAAATATTTATTATTTTATATCACTTATTATATGTCACGTTATTTAAAATGTATAATATTATTATTTTTTAATTAAAAAAATTATAATAAAAGACAAAATTATCATATTTTATAGTGAAAAAATCATTTTTATAAATTAATAAAAATAGAAAGATTTAAAATTACAATTAAAATTTTTAAATAATAATTTTGAGTAAACAAATAGTGTAAGATACATGAGACTTTCCTACTCATTGAATAAAATAAATTGTTTCTCTCATATGAATATGTCCACAATTTTCAGAAGAATGACTACGATTTTTAGCAAATTATTTATAATATAGCAGTACCTTAATGG
>JBBPBR010000001.1:42491814-42527855 GCA_037974775.1 Cicer pinnatifidum | reverse complement strand
CTATTAATTTATATTAAATGTGAAAACTTAATATTAAATATATTTATATAATAAATAATTTAATAACAATTATATATAAATTATACACATCACTTTTTTTTAATATATGTAAAACATTTAATAAAAATGTATATAAAGAAATAAAAGAATATATATTATTAAGAGTAATATTATTTGGTACGAAAAATTTATACAAGAAAAAAAAGGACATAAAAATAGAAATTTTAACTAATAAACAATTAGTTAAACAAAATAGTGAATAGTTATAAATTGTGAAAGTGAAATGTTACCACATATATTATTCTTCTCTCCTACAAACAATTTTAACTGCTAAAACAAATCATAGATCTCAAGTAAAAATATATAATATCCTCTACCAACCAACGAGAAATGTCTTAATTCTAACTGGAATAGATATCTATTATTTCAATCCTACTTAGAAACAGTAGATAAATTAGGCATGTGAATATTCTACCCCATTGGCATTGCATATAGTTTTTTGTTTATTTTAGGAAATTCAACTCGACACAATTAATAAAGAAAAACTCAAATCTCACAATTTGATTTGGACTGAAGTGCACTGATACTACCAAATTTATATGCTCTTTAAATAACCATTGAAACCAAGATCCGCTTACATGGAAAGTAGATGTATTTGTAATTAATAATAAAATTTATAAACATATATTTAATTAAATATAGATATATATTTATTTATTTATAAAGAGAAAATATCAAATTATATCAATATAAAATTACACAAATATTATTATATTGTTTAATAACATTTTACTTTATATATTATATATTTTAAATTTGATATTTGAACTAAAAGATTATATAATGTAAATTATTTATACAATTATTTACGTAAATTTAAAACAGTGTGATATGTTATTGATGTAGGTTAAAATTAACGTCGTATAATCAAGAGATTAAATTAAACATATATTAATAAAAATATTAAATAATTTTAAATTTATATAAATTTGTATAAATTATTTATATTATATAATCTTTAAATTTATCAATCAATTTTAAAATATATATATAAATAAAACGTTATTAAATAGTATAAAATTTATGTAATATTACATTAATATAATTTAATCTGTTTATTTATAAATATAATTATAAAATAAATTTATTAAATAGTCAAATCTTAAATTTTGTCGCTTATTTTTATAGTAAAAACCAAGAATTTCATTTATATAAATCATGAAATGTTAACTTATACAATATTTTTTCATAAAAAAATTATCCAAAATTTTGTTGTACTTTTCTTTTAATATATTCTTTTGTACTTTTTTTTTCAATAATATATTCTTTCGTACTCTTTTTTTGATAATATATTATTTTGTACTTTTGAACAGAGTTTGAACACCCTTGAAGACCGCGGTTGAATCATATTGCCGACACGTTGTCGTTTTGTACATGGACGCGTGACATCAATATCATTCTATAGTAATTTTTAAATATAAAGAGCACTTTTATTTCTTTATTTCTATTAATTTACAAAATAAATTTTTTAATTAAAAAATAAAATGTGATATGTTTTAAATAATGTGATATATGTTATGATAATATATATTGATAAACACTAATGAATTAATAGAATTCTCTAAAAAACTTAATTTCTAATTGTAATTTTTTTTTAATAATTTAATTGATATTTAATACATCTAAACGATTTTATATCATGAAATTATATGATATATAATTTAAAAAATATCAAACCATCACTTTTGATTTCAAAAATATGAGAATTGGTCAAATTTATCGACTGTTAAAATAAGGAACCAATTTTATGAATTGATAAAAATAGATAGATTAAAATTACAGTTAAGACTAAATATAAACACCTATTATTTGTAAAAAAAAAAAAAAAAAGTAAAATATTCAATTTTATATTTCACTCTAATTAAGAAAATTTGTTAGTATAATTAATGTTCCATTTTATATAGAAATTGTTGGGGAATTCGGGAGAATGTGATAGCACCACATCTCAACCTCTTCAATCTTTAAGGTATTAGGTATAAATGTCAAATCTCATACATATAAAATATTTCTTCCATTCTTAGTTGATGTGAGACTAATCATTCATGTTTGAATCTCGTAATTCATTCTTAGTTGATGTGAGACTAATCACTCATACTTGAATTCCAACAATCTCCTCCTCAAGTGTGAGTCTCCCCCGTCATATACTTGTATTGTATTTGTCGTCATTACTAACAAGATATGTCTCTTGAGTACACCGTCAAGAAGACTTGCTATACAAGGATCCAACAATAGGACCCAATCTTGCTCCCCCATCAAGGTAATCCACAACTCTGATACCACTTGTTGGGGATTGTAGAAGAGCTTGAGAACAATAATGAGTCAAATGCTCCAAGACCACAAGAGACTTTGACACTATATCTCAATCCAATTCCGTAATAATGGGTAAGATATCTTAAAGCATTAGATATATAAGTCACCTCTCTGATATACTTGTACCACCGTTATTATAGATGAGAATAACCTCCAAATTGTACCGTCAGGAAGACTTTCAATACAAGGATCCCACACTAATATTTAGTTCTACTCCCCCATCAAGCATAACCATGACTTTAATACTACTTGTTATCGGAGTTCAAGGAGCACCAAAAGCAATAATGGACTAAACGTCCAAGATTCTTAAGATAAATAGATATCACATCTGCATAAGAAAACGTAAGTATATGAGTCATCTTTCTTATATATTCAACATTTCTTCCATTCATACTAATCAATGTGAGACTAACCACTCATACTTGAATTCCAATAAAAACAAGACTGCATTGTCTTTTGTATATAGATGTATTCAATATTAATGACATGAGTGATGATTCGAATCACAATCCTCATCTTCTTTACAATTACTATGTGTGAACTTTCTTGCTAGACTTTTTTTTTAAATGATGATGTTTCAGTATAAAGTAAGAAAATAAGAACTTTAGATTTCTTTATTCAAAATATTTCTATTTACAACTAAATCAAACTCTTAGAATTCTTTTTCCGTTCGTTTGAGAAAAAAAATATTTATCGTATTCTTTGAATTTCCTTTTATTTTCTTTTATGTTTTTTAGATTTCTTTCACTAGAGATAATTCTATTCAAGGCGTGTCAGACATTAAATGAAATACCTCTTTTAATCAAAATTCAAATCTATGGTTAAATATAGTAAAATTAATTAATTTTTTTTACTCATTAATTAAATTTGTCATCATCTTTGTTACTTTCAATAATTGAGTAAGAAGCAAAATTAGACAAACTTTTAGTCTCAATAAAATTTAAAATTATTATATTCTATGTTTAGTTTTTATAATATATTTTCATATTTTAATTTATATAAATATGATGTTTTTCAATTTTAACCTAGTTATAGGAATTAAAATTAAAAACAATGACATCTATAAAATTTAAAGTATACAAAGTTTTTTTTTTTATAAAAACTTAAAAGTAAAATAAAAACTTTTAACAGAAAAAAAAAACATTTCTAACACCTTTTTTGTCTCCGTTACTTATCCTTTACGTCACCGTTTCGCACTTCCCAAACATTTCAAAAATTGAAAAACACACTCTTTCTAACTTACCCTACCCTATCGACTATCTGAATCATCAATATTTTAATTTTAATTTTAATTTTTGTTTCAATTTCTTCCCAAATTTTGACCGTAAATCCATTCCTCTTTAATACCCTACCATTTCCATATCAAAACACTTCAATTCAAATCATTAATCGCTTTTCTCAACTGGAGTTAAGTCCAAAATCTCGCATTTTCAACATATTCTGAATTTTTTTAATGATTTTCAGATAATAACGCGCTTTTTCCGCGTTGAATACTATATCAGATTTTGATAAAATGGATTTTTATAAAGTTTCAAACTTTATATAAATAATCAACTACTGATTTAATTTATCACTTCTTGTGGTGTATTGGTTTGTTCTGAAAGGGGATTATTGTTATTATTATGGATATAACAGAAATTTCAATCTTGCATCATGTTGGAATCGTCTTAGTTTCTCTTTGGTTCTTATCTACATTCAATTACTGCCACGCTGTTTTTTATTTCCTGGGTTTGATCTATCTTTATCTGGTAAGTTCTGAGGAGGATTCATGGTTTTTGATATTCATTATTATATGATTTGGATTTTGGTTTTTTGATTATTAGTCGGTCATGACGGTTTTGAAAAGGAACAATATATTTTCTCTCTGGAATAAAATATAAACAAAGATGATAACTGAAAAGTTGATGTATTTATGATAAGATACTTTAACTTTTTAGTTACCATTTTTTTTTATTGTATTTCATCTAGAAGGAGTATATGAGAGTACTTGTGAGTGTTTGGATCTGGAATTCTAGTTTGGATTTTATCTGTTTTTTGTCTTATAAAGGACATAGAAAGAAAAGGATTGAGAATATTTTATTAATGACTTTGTTCTTTTTGATTTTGGAAAGGTTCATGAACGTTATGTTACTAGGCTTAAAAAGAAGTTACAGTTTGAGGAGAGGAAACAAGCTAATCAAAGAAGGGTAATCATTCTGCTAGTTTTTTTTGATTTTATGTGTTTCTTTAAGTAAATGATCAGTGGTGAATTAAGAGAAAGAAACTAATATCTGAAATGAATTCTTTTGTAAGGTTAAACCATTCCTTTAACTGTTGAAATTGAATCTGACTCTGAGTGGAGAGATGAAGTTAAAATCCAAATCTTTTACCACCCTTCTTTTGATGTGTTTTCAATGGATTATTATTTGTTAATAAGGTTCTTTCGAAGAATAAAAGGACTAAGGATTAATCTTCAGAATTTTTAGTATCTTCGGTTTTTTGTTACAATGGTCTTAAAGAGTTATTGTGGATGTGGTGTTCTAATTGTAAAAGATTATGTTATGATAATTTACTAATGTAACTTGCTTGATGATGACCTTTGTTGTACTTTAGGTGCTGTCTGATTCTGAAACAGTTCGGTGGTTGAACCATGCAGTTGAAAACATATGGCCTATATGTATGGAACAGATTGCATCTCAGAAGATTTTACTACCTATCATACCTTGGTTCTTAGAGAAGTACAAACCTTGGACCGCTGTATGATTCATTGCTTTCTATATTATTTATCTTTGATAGTGCTTGATTAAGCCATTTGAATTTCAACCATTTTCTTAATAATCATGTTAAAATGTTTATTTCTGAGCATTGTTGTTAAATACTATCCATAGCGGCACTATAGCATAGTGAAGTTTGAATAAATCGCTATTGTTCCACTATATGCTATTCAGTACATAATATTGTCAAATAGTGCTTAGTGGCACTGTAGCACTGCTGCATATTGGAATTTGAACAAAATGCTAGTTCTTGTGATCCGCGATCTACAACACTATTTCTGATATTAATTTCTTAATCTTTATGAGGCTTTGACTAAAAAAGATGATGATTTTTTTCCCCCTTTTTGTTTCTTTTATAATCGTATTTTTTATACTTGTGTTTTACCAAAAAAAAATTTCCTTCAACTTTTTGTATGACCGAATATATTAATGTATATTATATTTGCAGAAAGAAGCTGTTGTTCAGCACCTATATTTGGGAAGAAACCCTCCTTTGATTACTGATATGAGGGTACTTCGCCATAATGATGATGACCACTTGGTATGTGATGTTCTAAAGCAGCATATAAGGACAATGTATTGTTCAGCATCTGCAACTGAAAATTATTTTGTTTTGATTCAGATTTTACGTTATGATCAATGCAGGTTCTGGAGTTAGGGATGAATTTTCTCACCGCTGATGATATGAGTGCAATTCTTGCTGTGAAACTAAGAAAAAGATTGGGCTTTGGAATGTCAGCAAAGCTGCATATAACGGGAATGCATGTTGAAGGGAAGGTATGGCTGTGAAAGTTCAATTTCAATTTAACCATGACTATTTGTTGATATTAAAATAAAATTGTTTTTACTGATTATTCATTTACTCAATAAAAGTAAAGTATTTAAGGTTTGATAATACATGATATGTGCGTGTCTGAAATTTTGGTCAGAAATTCAAAATATTACTCATGCAGTCTGATTCTTACAAATGATCATTTGTGTTAAAGAAAAAAGAGTAGACTGTGGCTCTTCTTTCAAAGTTATGAGAGAAAAAGGAATGGTATGAAATTTGAACTATTTATTTATGTTTGTTCTTTCTATAGGTCTTGGTAGGGGTAAAGTTTCTCAAGTCATGGCCTTTTCTTGGTCGTTTGCGTGTATGCTTTGTCGAGCCTCCATATTTTCAGATGACTGTCAAACCTATTTTTACTCATGGGCTTGATGTGACAGAACTTCCAGGAATTGCTGGCTGGCTTGTAAGTGTACATTGATTGATTTTATAGTTGTATTATTCAGACAGAGAATATTTGTTTTCTTTTCATTTTCCTTTGCTCTCTCTCTCTCTCTCTCTCTCTCTCTACTCTATTAATTTTCTTATGCTGCAAGTAATTTGTGCTTATCTTGACTTTTCCTTTTATCAGGATAAGCTTCTGTCCATTGCTTTTGAACAGACCCTTGTTGAGGTGAAGTCTGTTTTGTTTGTTTTGACATTCTCATATTGTTGTTTTTCGTGTCTTTTATTTGGTTCTGATGCTTGAAACCATTTTAATATTTTTGCAGCCGAATATGCTGGTTGTTGATGTTGAGAAATTTGTATCACCAGAGCAAGGTAAGTAAGTATATTTGTCATGTTTTTTCATAATATTAGGGTTGCTGAGTCGGTCATCGTTTCATTTATTATGTGATTTGATTTGCGGAAATGATTTTGGGTAAATTTTACAATCATCATAAAGATTCTAGCATTAATCTTCTCTCACATGTAAATAAAGCACACTTCCATAACCCTCGCTAGAATCTCTATTAAGCAAATGTTTTAGTTGAATATAACCTAACATATGTATGCCATATTTGTTCTACAACTTTTATTAAATAAAACTCATCCATTTATAAATCTTAATGTTATAGAGGAGCCTTGGTTCCATGTGGATGAGAAGGAACCTGTTGCTTATGTAAAAATAGAAGTTGTTGAGGCAGCTGACATGAAGCCATCAGATCTAAATGGTAGATTCAACCTTTATCTGTGACGATGTTTTTGTCATTCTGTTCTATATGTTGTTTTTTGAGTAACAAATTATAGTATATATATATTTCAGGATTAGCTGATCCTTATGTGAAAGGTCATTTGGGCGGATATAGATTCCGGACAAAGGTACAAAAGAAAACACTTGCTCCAAAATGGCATGAGGAATTTAAAATTCCCATCATAGCTTGGGATTCTAACAATGTGCTTGTTATTGAAGTTCGTGACAAGGACCATTTCTATGACGATATCCTCGGGTTTGTTCCATTTTTTAACATTGGGTTTACGAATACAATTACATTTTCTCTATAATTTGGTTATTGATTCTCTAGCGATCTGTGCTATACTTTAATCCATCGTGTATGATGATTCTCGTCGAATTATTCAATCACTAGTTTATTCATCAGACCAAATGTTATTCCTCTTTTGCAGGGACTGTTCTGTGAACATCAATGATTTTAGGGATGGACAAAAACAAGATAAGTGGCTGCCACTACAGAATGTAAAAATGGGGCGGTTGCATTTACGGATAACAGTTCTTGAAGATAAGGAAAAGGTAACTTTCCCGTCAATTGTATTTGTACCTAGCAATATCCAATAAATCAAAACTTTCTTATATAATACAGAAGATGAAAATGACAGTTCTTGTGCCTATGTTTTTTTATCTGCTGTCGATGTTTGATTTCAACTTTGATTTATATATGTACAGGAAGCTGATACTACATGTGACCAGGAGGAAACAATAGACATTGAACAAAAAAAAGATTCTTTTTCCAAAGAAACTACCAACAAAAGTTCCTTCTCATCTGTTTCATCTGAAAAATCTCCAAAGTTTGCCGATAACTACGAGCCTATAGAAATCCAAGGTCAAAAAGAGACAGGAGTTTGGGTTCATCACCCAGGAAGTGAAGTTTCCCAAACTTGGGAGCCAAGAAAAGGTAAGAATCGGCGCCTTGACACAGAAATTTGCAGGGAGCCTTGCGATATATCTGGATCGTTGAACAACGACAGCAGCAGTCCTGATGATAATCCCGAAGATAAACATCGAATGAAAACGGTTAGGAAAGGCCTGCACAAGATCGGTTCTGTGTTTCGTAGGAGTCAGAAAACGGATGATAAATCAGGCTCCCTTGTGGATGACATTCCATCACCACACGATAACATTAGGTCAATGAATGCTAAAGCAGTTGGTGTGAAGTTTGTTATGGATGATAACGTTGCCGGCTTTCCTACTGGTAAGGTTCAGGTAGAAGGTGGATCAGCGGAATGGAGTGGTCCTGATAGCCCAGCAAAGAGAAATGTCAAGGACATGGCAAAGAATGTTTTCAAACACGCAGAGAAATCAGCCCGCAGCTTTAAACATGTTCTTTCTCGTAAATCGAGGAAGTCTAAAGGTGATTCAGAAACAGCAGTTCTAGAAAGAGAAAATGAATCTGACTCATCTGACAATGAATCTCTTTCTGTTCAGACGCCAATAGACGAAAGAAATCCAGTTGTTTACCACGATGTTGCTGTGTATAACAATGGTTCCCCGAAATCTAATGTGAATGAAGCTCAGAATGTTCCATCCAACACCACTGTGGACAACAAGGAGCCAGAAAAGGCATGCTCCCCTGATAGGTCTAATGAAGAATTTGTTAAGGTTGTTGAACATGATAAAGAGGAAACGGTGGTGGATAAAAGGGATCTTAGCAGATTTGCTGAGTGAAGATTGTCTTGGCAAGTGACTGGGGACATTCTTTAATTATGAAGCATTGCCACGACATTGACATGTAAACACCGATAATAATTTTGAGAAAATGGAAGTGATTGAGTTTATCTACACGGATCGGTGTCGTGTTGGTGTCAAGTATTGGACAATCGTACACGCCTTCATAGTTTTTATGTACAGTTTCAACTTGATACTTTTGTTGTATGTTATGGTATATTTTGGTTACAAATTTTGGTTGTTGTAGAGTAGTGATAAGTCTTGTTTTCATTTATACGTTTATGGCACTAAGTGTTGTGGGTGTTGTACTTATTAAGTTCAAAGGTTTGTAAGCATGTAAATACTTTAACGTATACACGAGAAAAACATAATAGAAATATCTGATTTGGTTTTCTTGCTGCATCAGAATCCATTATTTGAATGGTGCATAGTCTCTTTCAAGCTTAATGCATTTGTGATTATGTGTAGGACATGAGACATGGTATTGTGTGGTTTTAGAAAACAGACAAGTTTGATTAGACAGATGTGATTTTACTTAAAAATGCTCCGTGAATTAAATTCTACATATAATTTTTGTCCGTAAAGGATTAACCGGACAACTTTTTATATACTTTATAGATTATAAAGACCGATTTTATATATTTTAAGGGTTGACATAATTTATTAAATGAATTTGTGGTCTTTCATGTAAACAATATTACATCATCATAAACTTATGTTTCACCAAACTTGCAAATTTCATACCAATTTCGCAATTGTCATTTCATATCTAAACATGTTTTTACTTTGTGAATTTTAGTAATTATTTTGAAAGATTGAGTTCGATTTCTACTTTGATATTGCATGTTCATATAAAATATTACGTCATAATATCTATGAAAATAATTTATTTTCTCGATCTCAATAATTATCGTATTTAATCATTTTATATTAATTAAATACTATAATAAATAAATAAAAAACATAATTAAAAAAATATGATAAATAAAAAAGAAAAACATAATTTTATCAAATTATCCTAATAACAATCAATTGATTTCAATTATTATAAATACAAAATAGAAAAACAATAAGTTGAAAATAAAACATTATTAATTAGATGGTAGAATTGATAAAACAAAAAGATTAAAATCACATTATAAACCAAAAACAACATTTTCTTATAAATACTACCATTATTATAAAACATTGTACCTTATAGCCACCACTTTGATCAACTCATTACAGATTTTGACACACCATAAAATTTTGGGACTATTTTCACCAATTATCACAATTTTGAAGACAAAATTACCTATATATAATAATCTTATTTATCTGCTACAAATCATATTTTTGAACAACTAAATCGACAATTAATGATCCAAAATCCCATCAAAAGAAAGAGAAACATCTCTAGAAACAACAAGACACTTAACAATCTGTCTCCACATCCCCATCCTAGGAACAAAACCCATCCTAACCATACCCTTAACACCCCACTCAACCTCCTCAACCAATCCCTCTTTACAATACCCCAAAATCAAACCTTTATAAGAATCATAACTAGGAACAAAACCCTTAACAACCATTTTCTCAACAACCTCTTTAGCTTCACAAAATCTCTTCAATTCAATCAAACCATACAAAACATGTTGATAAGAACTTTCATTAGGGTAACACCCATTCCTCATCATCACAATTTCCAAAACCTCCTTCGCTTTATCAATTTCCCCTTTTTTTCTCAACCCACAAAGCAAAACATTGAAAACCACAACATCAACGCAAATTTTCTCACTTTTCATTCTCTCCAACAATTCAAAAGCTTCATCAACCATTCCCTTTTCGCATAACCCGTGCATTAGGGTTGAATAAGTTTTTTCGTTTCGTTGAAGACCTAATTTGGGAAATTCGTCGAACAGTTTAAATGCAGCGTTTAACTCGCTTTGTTTGCACAAACATTTGATTAAAATGTTGAGACAGCAAGCGTCGATTTCGACGCCGAGTTTAGAAGATGAAGCGTAGAGGTTGAAAACGGCGTCGTATAGTTTAGTGTTGACTAAGAGATTAAGAACGAAGTTGAATGTTTTTGTGCTGGGCCATGATCCGTAATTGGGCATGTTGAAGAGTATTTCTAGGGCTTTATCGATTCGTTGGGCTTTGTGGGCGTAGAGTTTAATGAGTGTGAAGAAGAAGTCTTCGGTGAAAGTGTTTATTTGTTGGGTTTTGAGGGAATCGAGAAGGGTGTCAATTGGGGCGAATAGTTGGGCCTGGGCTAGTTTAGTGATGAGGGAGAGGCAGAAGGGTTGGGTAGGGTTGTAGTCTTTGCGGATGGAATAGAGATGGAAGAGGGTTAGGGCGGAAGAAGGGTTGGTAAGGGAGTTGATTAGGGTTGTTGCTTGGTTTGAGGTTAGCCAGTCTTTGTGGTGGAATCTTGAGAGGATGATGTTGTCTTTGTTGTTAATGCTTGTGTTTGTGTTTGGATATGAGGATGGTGTTGGTGAAGAAGAAGAAGAAAAGAGTGAGACGAGTGAAGAGGTTTTGTGGTGTGAAGGAATGAGAGAACGGGATCGTGAAATCATGTTTGTTTGTTTGGGCGTTGGAGAATGGTGAAAAATGAAAGATGGTTTGATTTAAGTTGCTCTAAAATAAATAACCAAAATTTGGGGCTAATTAAAGGAGAAGTGAGGATCTCATATTTAATGGAAAAACTACCAATTTTTATTTATTTATTTATTTATTTATTTATTTTTATCTTATATTGTGGAAGAATGAAATGTGTTTTACCTTATGTAAGTTTATTTTCGCCGTTAAATCAACAAATCTCATTATTGATTTAATAGTAGAAAAAAATTTGTTTATGGGGTGTTTTAGTTGTGCATGATAGAAAAAACCGATTCTTTAAATATGAACTGTGAAGTATAACACATACTCTATGAGTGAGGCTTAACTGATTAAACAAATGATTGTTGTTCGATCTCAGCAGAGGGAGAAGAGTATGCGATTTAAATACTCCAAGCGAAGACTAGTCCCATAATCAATCCAAATGATTAAAGCATGTGAAAATAATATATGGAGCTAGTTGAGTGCCAATGATATATAACATAACATGGACTAATTCGACGAATTTCATAGTTTAAAGATTACTTATTATTTTTGAATAAGGTATATTCATTCACATTTCTTCTTATATATAAAATTCTCTTGTAAAAAAAAAAGTCATTTTATACGAGTCTTTTCAAATTACAAGAGACATTAATTAGTTTGACAAATTTATTATGAAAATGATTTTTCTTAATTCTTATGCATCGATTAAAAGAGTCCTATATATAAGGACAAAAATAGTTCTTGATATAGTGATATTTGAAGAAATAGATTGAGAATTTATTTTGTATTTTAATTTTTTTTTACAATTTTAAATTTATTGTGAGAGATTAAATTACATTGGATTACAATAAAATTGTCCCTTGCATGAAATTGTGAAAAATTAATTTATATATTACATTGGATTACAATAAAATTGTGAGAGATTAAATTGGGTCTTTAGTCCACTTCTATGGAATTTATAAAATGCAACATTGATGTTTCATTTTTGTCGGGAGTTCCAATTTGACATGCATCGAGCATTTGATTTTTAATTAAATGAGTTATAAAAAAAATTGGGTCTTTAGTCTGTAAAATAAATATGTGCTATTCTATTTTAAATTTCCTCTCTTGTTATTTTGATTTTATAGATGTTCTTTATTCTGAGTATTGAACAGTGAGAAGTCTAAGCATGAACCAAATCTTGTTTTCATTCTTTTTCAATCTAGAAACAATAATTCCCTATGTTACATCTATGACTATGTATGTATACTCACACCAATGCAATGTATATTTAAATTATACACATTCCTATTCATATGTTTAAATTATACACATTATATGAATCTCTAATGTAAATGACCTATGCATTGCACGGATAGATGACTTAGTTCCTAAAATCCTCTTAAAGAATGTTATGACATTATTATTGTTATTTCATTTTTTCTGTACAAAAAAGAATGATGCATGAGATCAATTAAGGTCTATGCTTCTTCTTCTTAGCTGAGAGAAGTGGTTGAATTTGCAAGTGTCTTTTGAAAGCCTCATTGAAAAGGATTCGAGCATGGAAGGCTTTGATGATTGGTAGCCATGCCAAAATAGCTATAGGTCCAAAAAGTATTATTCCCATTCCATAGTCAAATTCTCTTGCGAGTGCACGTGTGAAGTCCCATAATCCTGTATGCTCTATTTTTGGCCTTGATGCTTGTGCAATCTAAACCATACAACATTATTAATTACTTGGATTATTAAGTCTAGGAAAAAATAACATATGAGATTATCTGAGATCGTAATATCATATATAAAATGATATTTTGACATACAAATTTAGTATTTTATGTGAATGAAACGTAAATATAACAAAATGTCATAACTTGTTAATCATCCATTGATAATAATTAACTAAATATTTAAACAGTGTTAACAATGATTTTGAAGTGTTCAAATATATATGATATCTATTGTAAGTTATAACCATCTAAATTATGTTCAATTATAAATGGTTTTTTGGTTTTCAAAATATACATGATATCTATTAACTATAGCTTTTGTTTAAATATACACTTGAAAATCGTGGTTGATGACATTAAAAATTGTGGTTAATTGTATTTTTTAATGAATTGCGGCATCTTGCTATATTAACTAAGCATCTATTTGAATTGCATTATCCATCAAAATTGTTATTGAATTTTGATGTCTCATCATGTGTCAAAATAATAACACAGCTCTATCATATTCACCACACACAGTCAATGAATCTAAACCTTTTTACGAAGACCAGATTATATATATTTTAAATTTGGTAAATAAAATGTTAAAAGCAACTCAGAATATGAAACTTTTGATTTTCATCGAATGATTCTGATTGACTGACTGTAGTGACTATGTGCTATTTTGACTGCAGGGAATCCATTTCCGAAAAAGCAAGCAACAAATTAAAACCGAGGTTTCTAAAAGATTATTATTACCTGTATTAGTCCCCATGCAGTTGGAATGAATGCCAGACAACAAGTAAAAAGGTCTGTCAATGAAAGTTCACATATGATTGAAAGAGTAATGATGAGGGAAAGAACAGCCACAAACAGGGATGCTTTGAAAATTCTGAATCTAAGTTGATAATTATCACTAAGTAGTTTCCTTCCTAAGTTAACAACCTGCATGGACATGTTCAGATTATGTGATCAAATATGTAATAATGCATCATATACTTTTAAACACATGATCTGCATAAATATTTTTTACACTGTCAATCAATCATAATTGTCAGATGTCAATCAATTATAATTATCATATTGTTAAAAATGTTTGACTTTAATTATAATTATTCTTAAAGTCAAACATGATTGATTACGATTTATTGACTGTGTAAAAACTTTTTATATCGGCAATGTATAAAAATTAAACTCTTAAATGAACATTATTTGGTGACTATGCTTGTATTTTTGAGAATCAAAGTGACTTCAAAGAAAAGTTACCTTAACCAAGAGGAAAATTCCAAAAATCACAAACCATGAATAGACATAAACCAACAAGTTTTTGCTGTGCTGAGTAATGTCAAGGTGATAGACTAGACCATACTGATATATGAAGAAACGAAGAGAAAGCAATATTTCGGCGATTCTCGAACCGAGACTCGATCGACGAAGATGAGCTTGTTCGTCGTACCACCAAGAATGCCAACTTTTATCTTGTTGGATTCCCAACCCACCTTGTTGTCTAATCCACTTATTCCATTCTTTCCAATCATCTACTGCCTTTGACCAGCTGAATCCGGCCGGGTTGAAAAGAAAAGGTGCACACAACCAAGTCAAAGACATGAACCAAATTGCATAAGTTATCAACACATATGTCATGTTACTTTGATAAGATTTCCTGAACATGTTATAAACAATCAAAAGAAGCATTAGCTCGAAGGCCTTTACAAAATGGCTTCTCGAATATAATCTGTAGTTTTCGGTGAAGCTAGCATGGAAGACAACTTTGCGCCCAGTCGGTCTATACTTTGCGCCGCCGTGCAAAATTGTTCTGCCATAGTAATGTGTTTTTGTTCCAAGGGAGAATGTGAAGAAAACAGCAGCAAGCTGCAACTGCATTAGGACAAAGTCTTTTAGGGCTGTGAGGAAACCTCTTTCAAGGCCTATTTCCATCATCATTGGTAAGCCTGTTAGAAGTCCAAGTTGTATGAATGATTGAGAAGCAAGAGCTGTTTCCAAAGACTGTACATTCTTGATTCTAGCTTCAATGATGAGTGCTTTCTCTAAGCCACTAAGCACAAGGTATAACTGACCATAGAGAAAAACATATATTCCTACTACTGAAATCTGTGGAGCAAATCAATAGGAAACTTTTATCAGTCAAAACTGATGGTACTCATGAATTATCATATTGTAAAGCATCTGTTAGAGTATAAGATAACAAATTTGATATTTTGACTCAACAGTTGACAACATTTTAAATATGGCTAATTACGTTCAGTCAATGATTAATGAATACGACAAAGTGTCGTAACTCATTAACCATCTATTGAACATAAATAACCACTATTTTGAACACAAGATATCCATTAACCTCCAACTTGTGTTCAAATATACATAAATCTGAAAACCGTGATAACCACTATTTTGTATACAACATTTTACAATACGTTAGCTATGGTGAACTTTGTCTGCTTTAGTCTACAGTAAATGCATTTCATCAATTTCATAATATGATATCATGATGCTTTGTCTTTACCTGCCACAACCATTTTAACATTGCATTTACTATGGGGAAATTTATTTTCTTTAGAGAATGACATTTTATCAATTACAATACTTTGTCTTATAGTGAAAGGGAAATGATTAACAATAATAGGATTCATTCTTATTATGAGAAACTAAGCTATACATGTCATAAAAGAGAAGAATATTATGGTTCAGTGAAATTACCAAACTGCTGAAGTAAAATCCAATAGTAGTGAAATAACAAGATAGCATCCTGAAAAAATCGAATTGTCGTCCAAGGCGAAAAATGTCACGGCTTATAGTTTGCTCGCTGTTTCCATTTGCTACCTTAGCTTCAAATTTTGATATCTGGTTTAGACCGACATCGCGACCTTTGCCAATTTGCAAGTATTCATGGTAGGAAATACATCCTCTTCTTAAAGTAGAATTAAATCCTGCATTATATAAAATAATAATACATACTTGTGAAGGAGAAAATACTAACATAGTAACAACTAATATACTAACATTTGTCTATACAAAAGCATTTACTTATCTCTATTGTTAACATTCAACATGTGGTTAGAAATGATATAATGTTAAAATTAATGCATACCAGCAAAAACATCTTCACTCAAATTAATTGTTTTAGATGCTTTGCTTATTCCTCCTCTTGTAATATGAAAAACTCTGTCAAATACATCTGGATGGCCATAGTGAAACCGCACCCTGAGTGAGAAAATATATTTGTGTTAGAGTTAGGATTAGAATCATACATTAGGATTTGAACTAGTAAATAATATCAGTTGGCATTTATGTATTAATTCTATATGCTAAATTATGAATAGAGGTGAGTGTGGTCTGATTTAGACACGCAGAAATCACAAATTCAACTATTAGAAAAACAGTAAGCAAGCATTTGATAAAGTTTAAACATATTATAAAAATAAATAAATAAATCACTGCATTATGCATACAACTAGCAAGGAAAATCACAAGGCTAAGTCTAACAATAAATAGCATAATCTATTATGAGAAAAGTTGCTCCTTCTTTATACATACAACTAGCAAGGATTAAGAAAATTAGAGTATCATTTCAAAAATTTTGTAGGTTTTCTAATTAACCCTTGAGTCACAAAATGAACATTTATAACCTGTTGTTGCTTACTTTTTCAGAACGTCATTTTTCAGTTATTACCTGAGAGGATTAGCAAGAAGCCTTTGACCAATTGTGACAAAGCTGGTCTCTTGATATGACATGAACCATGCCAAAGAAGACACACTGAAGTTGAAAAAGAATGGATGATACCTTGTTAGTGTACTAAACATCTCTCATTCTATATTTGACATTACAAGCAAAGGAATGGGAATAAAGAGTAATGGAAAAAAAAAATCAAGAATAGTAAAAAGAAGAAAAGTGAATGTAAAATAGAGAAAGAAAATTATGGAAGAAAAGTAAAAAATAGAAAAGCTATCATGTTAGTTTTTCTACTTTTTCCCCTTTCTTCCACCGTATTTAGGGAGCAGCCTATAGCATTAAGAGTCCTAAATTGGATGTGATATGACCTAAAAATGTGTTTACAAGTAGGAGGCGTCCCTCACCTTACAAGCCACTTTCTAACCTAGTTTTGTGGGGTTGAGTTTGGCACAACCCAAAATTAAAGATGGTATCAAAGTTTGTCCAAGATCTATTGGGATACGGGCTCACGTCTATCGGGCCACGCTACAAATCTGTGATGGGTGCGTTAAGAGTCTTATATTAGATAATATATGGGTTGAAAATATATTTATAAGTATTGGGTAGTCCTCAACTTTTAAACCGGTTTTGTAGGGTTGTTTACTCAACCAAAAATTTAAGACATGGCATACTTTCTTAAACTTAGACCATGTTCATGTATTCAAGGAACATGTGTTTCACATCGTGTATAATATGTTACATTATATGAATATGCATATTTTTAACCAGAAGGAAAGTTGCTCAACTTCCCCTTTTGTCATTACAATATGGTCAATTTATGTGATTAAGAGGACTAACCTTCCCGTGAAAATATGTTCCCTTAAACCAAGTATTGTCGGAGGCCTCCTTCCTTGGCGCTTAAGAAATTCTTGGAGAAGGTTTCTCATTTTTAGAGCTTCTTCCAAGTAATTATCCTATAAATAAAGATAAATCATAAAACCCAATAGAAATGATGATCAAGATTTATATACAATGATAGTAGTTAGTCAATTTGTAAAGAAAAAAGGTAAAGATAAATTAAGATATACTTGGTTCATATCAATTGTTTGGAGGGCCTCGCCACGAGTGAATATTATTGCATTGTTTTGATTTTCAGGCTTCCCTTCTCCAAGCTGTGGTGGACCTGGAAGTTTTATTTGATATATTGTCTGTACAAGACGTAGCAAAGGTTTATGTAAGTCCTTAATTATACTTCTGAATTACTTTTCTAGTACCTTAAGCTTTTAACATAGATAGTTCCCTGATATGATGATATAATCAAATAAGTTAAGGAAACATATATTAAACTTATATTAATATTTGTCTTAAAAGGGAAAAAAGTTTCTTCTGAAATATAATAGATAAGATTTTCCTACAAGCAAATATTTCCAAGACTAATTCTCTGTGTCGTAAAAAAATACCTGCTCAAAACCATTGACAACTTTAACCAATTTAGAATAGTATTCTTTGTGAGGTCTACGCTGCACAATCTCCTCCTTTTCCTCAACATAAGCGACACGGAGAGACGGATACCTGCATGCATGCAAAGTTTATTGTCTCTGCTTGTTTCATTTCAAGAAGCAAGATATCTTTCTCCTTCTTTGTAAAAATCACCTGGTCATTAAGTCAATTGTATCTTTATAACGAGGATCGTTCATCGCCTTTTGCAATGCAAATGATTGACAGGAAATGACATAGGTGTATTTCATGTCTGCTAGTGCTTCGAGACGCGCAAATAATGCGCGGTTACCCTTTTCAGCAATCTCATAACCTTCAAGAATATCTGCATTAACATAATCAACCACTTAATGAATTTATTTCTGAACTTAATTTATATGCACCGTCAAGGTAAAGATTTTTTACATTGCCAAACAATTATAAATTTATGATTGGTTCACATAGGTTGATCTTTGATTGGTTCACAATGCAAGAAGTTTTACATTGACCGTGTATCAAAGTTAAACTCTTTATTTATGCTGAATTTATTTTCTAAAATTCTTTGCACTTAGTCTCATTTATACTTTGTTACAAACCTTCATCCTCAGCCATGTCAAGAAATGCTTGCAATTTTAAGGCTTCTCTGTAGTACATCATCCCTCTAACTGTTACAAACATGATTGCAATGATCACAATTTAGTGTCTGCAAAATTCCATGAACATCCAATTTAGAAAATACTACAAAAACCAAACCTGTTCTGCCTAGTGTCTGTCCTCTGAATGAAGCCCACAATCTAAGCTCTTCTGTCCCGTGTTCATCTTCTACACTCTTGCGGTTTTCGCAACACATACGTTCCAAAAAGTTTGTCCATTCATCTAGTTAAATTGATATGACAAGCTATAAGGTGAGTTCAAATAGAATGTTTTATGTTACATAATAAAATTCTTATTTATAACAACCTGGATATATCTTTTGCATGTAAAAGATGATGGAGTCCTGCTCCTTTTCGGAACCAAGCTCCTTCAGCGAAAAATTGATGTCCTCCATGTAGTGTGGGGTTATAACACTATCAATCATGTAATATATCAGAGTTCTGTGACTTAACTATAGAAATATAATAATATTAATCGAATGCTTATTTAAAAGTTCAACGTTTTTATGTTAGTTATCTCTGAAAGGTTTGCTTCTTAGTTTGATGTGTCTTGCATTGAATAAAGAAATTCTCATTAATGTAAAAGTCTAATGGAATATTACATAAAAAAAACTACATGTGAATCATATGCTCTTAATTAACCATTGAGTGAGCTCATGTTAATAACTCATGTTACCTAAAGGGCAGCATACTATGCACTTTTGGAGCATCTGGCATATCTGTAAATAGAGAAGTAGCAAAGAACGATATGCGCCTACGAGCGTCTAAGTTTGCAGGTATGTCCATTGCAGTCTCTTTGACGGTAACTAATAAATGAAATCTCTTGACCTGTCATGAACATGCTTGATTACGTTACTATAAAACAAGAGTAAAAGTTCACATACATGCAGGATGTTATTTTTCGTTACTATGTGTATGTATGTGCCGGCATTTATACATGAATATTAAAACTAGTTCTTAAGGAATGGAGAATAACAAGTAAGCTTCATTGAAGTAATAAATAAATTAATAAATAAATAATTACTACCTTTTCCATAGAGTCTTCTGACAAAGGAAAATGGACAGAATTTTCATTGGAAAATGGAAAGGATTCACTATTCATTTCTTCATTGGAAAATAATTGATCATCATTTCTAAAATAGACAAAGCCACCCTCATTTTGTTGGGGAAAGTGGAATGTATCCAATGTTCTGTACAGATGAAAGTGATCAAATTAAAATTTGAAGCATAGTAATGCAGTAAAGGACAGCAAATTCTTATAAGCATCAATACCTTGAATCAGCCATCATTTCATTTGTTACCAGTTCAAACATATCAAGTAAAGCTTTCGCAACTTTGTGCCGATTTTCCTTATCTCCCTCAATCTTATATCATTTCATAACAAAGTAATTAGGACTATGTTTCTGGTCATATACATTTGTAGAAAATAATTCTGATATATTTCAAAGTTGTGAATAGAGTACATGCACTAATTCAATTAAATAGACTATTCGAAACCTAATGGACGTGATTAATCGACTGAATACAATTATTATAATGTACATTATTTACAATAACATCTGTCAGCATAAAATTGTAACCTTTAGTTTAGGTTGAGGGAATAATTACCAGAAGTTCAGCTAGCTCAATGACCTTAACATGTAGAGCTGGGAGAACTTTCATGTTGAAGTTCTTAAGAAGAGTTGTTTCTTCGATACTTTTTTCGATTTCGCTTAGTATATCACGTATAATCCTAAACTTGCACAAGTGACCACCATCATATCATAATCAAAATCAAAATTTTGTTGGTTAAAATTAAACATATTCCATTTGATTACCTTTTTTCCTGGCTACCGATAATAAGAATCTCAAGAACATATTTCAGTGACTGGTAGCACTCTCTTACAGCATAGAACATGTATTTGTCTTTTGTAATTTTTTTTACAAGAACTTCTTCCTTTCCCTTAAAATCTTTAGCAATGGTCAAAGCTGTAGAAAACTAGAATATGTAGCAAGAAAAGTTCATCAATGAATGGAAGATGTACTACTAAATATAAGGATTCTTGTTCTACTAGAACAATCTATAACACTTTTTGGTTAAAAGTACATTACCTTGCTTGCCAAGAGGAAAATCGGCCAAAGAACTTTGCGAGAAAACAATTCTGTCGACATAGGCATCATCATTAAATCCATCTCTCTGTGGAAAAATTTATTGTCAGGTGTTGGAAAAAGACATACATTGCAGTGAGAAGTTACAATGAACGTTACCTGTTACTAATTAAGTCTTCGAGACGAAGATGGCTTATAATTTGATTCCATACTACCACAAATTTGGCAATAGCATTTTTTTCACCAGGAAGCTGTGACAAAGAAAATTGATCAACATAAGAGGAACAAATATGTTTAAATAAGTTTATCTTATTATTGCTAATTTAGAACAAACCTTTTGAAATATGTTGCTGAGCAAACCTTTTCTTCTCTTTTTGCCGCGTTTTGAAGATGGTGGATTCAGACAGACGTCAAATGCTGCTGGCAAGTTGTCAAATCTACTTCTAAGCATTCCCTGTGTCCTTATCTATTTTCAATTATAAAAGGTGAGTGAACCATTTCATTTATGAGGGAAAATAGATAGAAAGAAGCAAATGAAAAAACACAAAGATTACCTCACCAAGGTGATGCAAAATTCCATAAACTCCACCAACTATTGTACAGAAAACTGAATACCAAATTTGTGTGTCCATAAAATATACCTGTCATAAATTTATAACTGAATAATGTTAACCATTCATCAATATGGTTTTATCAAATAAAGTATCATCTGATAATATTAAAAGTTAGAACCAAAAAAGTGTATGTTTTTTGAACCCTAGCTGAAAGAATCATTGACCAGAATTTATCATCTCCTAGCCAAACTCCGGATTACTAAGGGGCTTTTTTCCCCCGAGAACTAGAGGGCTAGGAACAAAAAGAAGTGCATGTTCCATATGCGTAATGCAGACTCACCATTACTACAGGGCTCCATACAGCCACAATTGCACCAGCATTATATTTGACTGCAGCATAAACAAACCTTTGTCATGAGACACTAACTTATCCCTCATATGTTACCAATACAATTAGAAAATGCAGCATACCTTTTGGAAAAAGCTCATGCCATTCATACTTTCTTACTCCGATTTTCATGATCTGTCTAGTTGGTTCTATGAGTGGTTTTATCTGCATGTATCGATAAGGTATTCTTCGTTAAAGAGTAAAAATTGCTGTTTAGGAAAATCCAATTAGTATAACTTATAATTGAAGTTCTATTATTGTTTACCTCAAAACTATAGCTGAACACAAATTTACACGATAACACCAATATCCAAAACAATGTGTACCTTCATTTGAAGAAATTCAAAATATTCATATAGGTTTGGATCATATAACAATGAAAATATAGTGAACAATCTGAATAAGCCAACAAGGGAATAGGATATACTTCATAACAGAAACTTGGTCTTCTTGCATTCCTCTTCCAACATAGATTCTTGGCTGTACAATAAATACACGTGACACTTAAGTTACAGCATTTAAATGACATGGATGCATATTATAGTCAAATACATGTGCATTTTAGGAGAACCATGAAAAATTGGATTTTATTTTATCCTAATTAGTCCTATTTGATTTGAATCTAATTTAATTTGGTCATATTTGGATAAACAGTTTAATTAAATGCTTATATCATAATCGCTTATCACATAAGTTGCCTACGTATAAAATATTTCTACAAGAAAAGATAAAATAAAGCCAAACTGTTTTCATATAAGCTATAAGCTGTTTTCATAAGCTATCCAAGAGAGCTTATGGAAATAAGCTGAAAATAGCTTACGCGCATGTTGTAGGTTGTTTCCATAATCTCTCCTAAACAGTGTCACAAGCGCTCATGTCAAATGATAATTTCAATAAGTCAATCCAAATAGGTCTTTTGCCTGATAAGCTAACACAGTTGGAAAATTTAGTAAAAAGTACGATGGACTTACCTGAATCCACCAAGCTAAAACTCTGCATATCTTGTTATTAGAGACCTCAATATATTTTCCCATAGCAGGAACAAAAAATAACACAACTTCAGCTGCATTACTTGTCAAGTATATTGCAGAAGCAACCATATAAGATGTAAAGCACCATTCCTCAACCAGACTTCCATACTTGGTGGAATAACAAGTATATTTTCTTCTCGAATTAGCATAGCATACAGGAAGAATAATATTCCATATAATGGCAAAGACCAACTTCACCACATGTTTCACTTTTTGGGAATGTTCCATGGTGTATCTTGCTTTCCACGTAAATACGATGTCTGAAATTGCTGTACCAAATAATGTCTCATATTAACCAACTATCTTTTTTTCATTTTGTTTGGAACATCCTATTAAATTCAGTGCCATGTACATAAATGAGCATCATACCATGAATAAGTTTAAGAATTGCTGAGGTAATAAAGATGCTGATGATGTCCTCAAATACTGTGGCATCAAACAACTGAAGTGGAGATCCCAAGTCATGACAAGCAATGATTATTATGGCCTATGAATCAACACAATAACCAAATTTTATGGATCATCCATCATAAGAAACAGAATTTTGTAAGCTATATATATCATCATTATATTTGAAGCAAACCTGAAGGGCTAGAATATAAAAACTCCACATTCTATCAAAGCTTCTAAAAATTTGCCAAAATGAACGAATCTCAACAAAATTGGTCTTTCCAAGCCATTGCTTTTCAATTTTTTCCTCATTTTCCTCCACAGTTTCTTCCTGTACAAGAAAAGCAATAAAAATTAATTTAAATTTCATTTAGCTTTAGTTTTATCACTTTATGTTTCAAATATAACTAAAATATAAAATCTTAAGTACAACGCATGTGTGAATCACATAATCACCTGTGCATCTTCTTCAACCTTCTTTTCTTTCTTCTTCTTTTTCTTCTTTTCTTTCATTATACCAGGTGATACAACAAGAGCCTTCTTGAAATCAGGTTTAACTTTGGATTTTACAAAGAAAAAATCATGGTCCTCCGTACGCATTGGCCAACCGATTCCGAAACAATCAGGAGACCTACAGATATAGAACAGCAGTAAGGACTTTGTTATAAGAAAGAAAAAGACAGAAACAGACATATGGTTATAAATCATGTGTTTGAACTACACAACAAAACAAAGTCGATTTTATATAGATTCATAGATAATTAAGTACAAAAATTTAATATACGAGATACTATTTCTATTTACATGATATGATGTATATGCTTATATAATAAATACAAGGGTCGTAATATATTTTCAACGGACCTAATGATATACATGGAAAAGAGGGCCACATGAAAACAACTAGAAAATCTTAGCCTAAGTTTTAAACTGACCAGAAGTATTCGTTGAGATCATCATAGTTTCTCCATGCAGAATGGTCAGCTGTACCACCTTTGCTATTTTCAACTTCCTTTGATTTGAAGATAAATTAGTTATATTGAAGAAAACAACCAAAGAAACAAAAAGAGGATACATTATATAGTACCTCTTTTATAACATTGTATATAGGTGTGACAACATTCTTAAGGAAAGATTCTGGTTCTCCTCCATATGCTGGCATGACCTTTTCCCATGTTGTTAGGCTGATAGCACCACTTAAAACTCCATGCAATTCATATACCATCTTTAAAACACAAATAAAAATAATTTTAAAAAACCAAGAGAATAATAATCATATAAGGTAAAATTATTTGAAAATTAAAGTCATTGAATGTAATTATATGTGTGAGTGTCGTGTCGGTAACAAACACTAACACGTGTCAGACACCAGACACATCTTCAATATGAAGTGTCGATGCTACATAGCTATCCATTTTTCACATGTTGGTTAGACAATAAAAGCTATAGGCTTAAATGAGATTTTATCTATCAACCAAAGTTGTAATATATAGAATCTTTGAACTTAAAATGATGAATTTGTCAAATGGTATTCCTAGAATCACTGAAAATGCAAAAGTTATTTTTTTTAAACTAATAGACACTTGTCACATTGGAGTCTAACGTTTCTCCCTATATAGAAAAGAAGAAAACGATAAAAAGAATGTGTTAGAGTTTCAACTTACATGGTGAAAGATATAGCAGAGACATTCTGGCATGAACCTTAAATTAGCTGCCTCCCCCCATATGAGCAGGTAAAGACCAATGTATAAAATTTTATATTGTTGTGCTTCCTGTTTCACAAAAGGTAGGCTGCAACAAAAGTAACAGACTTATTAAGCAAGACATAAGGTAAAAAAACAGAAAAAATGTTCAAACCAAAGTAATTATGGTTTACATGAAATAAATTAAAAAGAAAGAAAAATTGAAGGAATGAAGAATATTTAATAACTTATTAGGTTTGTACTAACTTGGCTATATAAAAATAGTTTGTGGGGTGAGGATTGCCTAGGATTTATAAGATCCATTTATGTCTTGTCTCTAGTCAATGTGATACTTGGATTTACCATACATCCCTTCACACTCAATACTATTGAGCTTGATATGTAAATATTACAACAAGTAACCCACCCGTTAACAGACTTAAGATAGACTCTGAGACCTTCTTAGGTTTTGAGTCTAACGCAAACAGACTTGTAAAGTGATGATTGTCTAGGCTTTATAGCTTTATTTAATCTTAATCTCTAGTTGGTGTGTTACTTGATTTTTTCCCATACAGCTGAGGAAAAATATTTTGAAAAAGAATATTAATTATCCCACAGCCATAGAGAAAGATTAATTAACAAAAGGAACAGATAAAATATAAATTATTGAAAGCAAAAGGAGAATTAGATCAGTCAACATACCGGATATTGCTTTTTCTCCCCAAAAACTTGCACCAGTTTGTATAATTTTTGAAGAACTTTCTCATCAATTCATCCACACCTCCTTCTCCTAACTGACAGGACAAGGATGATTTAGTTTACATACTCAAAATGTAATCAAATAAATTCAGAAAAAGTATGTTCAACAGAAAATCCACCTTCAAAGTTGATGTCTGGTTGTGAGTGTGCCTTGTTTGCATGTTGGCTAGAAGTAAAATCAGATGTTCCCTTTGGTTTGCTACATTGGCTTCCTAATGTAAGACACAAGATATAGAAAATGGTATGTTAGAACAACAACCCTGATTCAAAAGTAAACAGATGCAAAAAATACAAATAGAGAATACACGATATTTAGTTACAGAATTCGGCCAATTTGTGCTTCCGTATCGACTGCAGTACCTTTTTTATTATGATTCAACCTTAAGGTTTACAGTGTATGACTTGTATTTAAATACGTCCATTTTACAAGATTACCCCATAACCGTACTCATCATCATGGTAAATGTGGAGCAATGCTGATTATACTTTACTAAATCGTTTCCTTAAAGCTAGACAAATGTGGAGTCCATTTTATACAACAATCAGAATTATACAGAAGTGGAAAAATGGAAAGTTTTGAGTCCAATTTAACTGACCTGGAATCCAAAACAATGCTGAAGAAAATCAAACAGGTCTACAAAGGCTCCATGTTTCTTGAAATCTTGGGCCGGTGGTAAACCTCGAACGTTGCGAATAACTGCAATGGCTGCCTTAATCTGTGACACTTAGATAGAATATTGTTAGGACAACAAATCCTGCTCTAAAGAAAACAGATAAATAAACAATCACACAAAAGAATACAATGATTGATCACGAAGTTCGTTCAATTGTACTTACGTGTCTGATAACAAAGTGACTTATCAATGAATATGAGTCACATGCAACAAATATCAATAAAAAGGGATAATGAGAATCATTCAAGCAGTATCGAACCTCATTCTGCTGCATGATTGCATGCTGAATTCCCCCTTGCTCAAGTGGAAGAATGTTAAACTCAGTTTTCTTGTGGATTGCATTTCCTTCAATAAGTGCCTATTTTGGACAAATCAAGAAACTCTAAGAAAACAAAATACATGGAAAATTGATAATCTATACATACTTTTTGACTAGATTTTGTGGCATGTCAACAAATTAATAGAAAATGGAAATGGAAGATATATTTATTACTATTTTACAAATGTTTAGTAAAAAATATATGAGAAAGAAAGAAAGAGAGAGAAGAGATCACCTGATTATTAGGTGTGTATGTAACCGTTTTAAGCACCTCAAACAGAACAGAAGCAATGGTTCTTGCACTAATCAATTTCGCCCTTCGACTGTTTAGATAAAATCATAACATTAGTTTGAATTTAATGCCATATAAATGTATCTTAAGTATTGTGTTAAAAAAAGTGATTCAATTAGTTTTAAAGTTTAACTATTATACATAAAAGTCATCCAATCAGATTTCACCATGATATCAATTTATTATTATATTATTTCCAAAAATATCTAAACAATCATCTTACACTGTGAGTACATATATAATTAGTCTTTGTTTAAGCATAATTAATTACCTTTGTTCTAGATCAAATGCTTTATCATTTCTAGTAAAATAATCTCTGTAGACATGGTAAACACGCTTAAGTTCACGAATATCACCTATTCCACCTCTTTTTGTAGCATTCTCATCCTGTATATTACAATTCACAAAAAACCAGATATCATCAAAATTAAAAATTGAAGTGAAAAAATGCATTAACATCTTTCTTAATATGTAAATTTAAATATAATATATGTCACAACAAGTGAACATGTATTATATATCAAGACATAAAATTCCAATGGTTATTGTTTGTTACTGTAAGATTCAAGATTTTTGTTTACCTGTTCAAGTCTATGAAGGAGTGAAGTTTTGAATTGTCTAACACCTCTTCCACTAGAATTTTTGTCCAAGTTGTGTGCAATTACAAAGGCGTGAACGCGACCTGCAAAAACACGACGAAACAAACATCATTTGAAAGTTGTTAGAACAACAACTCTGATTCAAAAGAATAAAGATACAAAAAATAAATAAATAATGAACACACAATGTTTGATAACGAAGTTCGGCATATATATTATACATGTCTGACCGAAAAAGGTTGTAGTTTCTTTGTACTAAGATTTCAAGCTTACAATTAAATACTACAGTCCAGATTACGGCACTATCCTTGAATTGTACCACTTATCCTATGAACTACGAGACATACTTATCAATAATTATGAGTCATACCCGAAAAAAGTTAATTAGCAAAAATGAATCAACCATACACATTTAATAAAAAAAAAGGAGAAAAAAAGACTTACAAAGATATGCAACACGAGGTTCCTCTCTTTCAAGCAAGTTAGCAACACGAAGGAATCTTTGAATTTCAGAAGCAAAAACAGTAGGCAATCTTTCACTGTCAAAGGGTCCTTGTTGAACTGCATAATCAACATTATTGCTACTAACATTGGTAATAGACATAGCATCATCATAATCATGATGTTGTTGTCTAGCTGTTGATGTTTCTCCTTGCTCAAAATTAATTTCATGATGAAATATCGGTTCTACAACAATAATCTCTGACATTTTTCTTTGAACCAACAAAAGGGTGGCAAGGTTGTTGCATAGTATATATGTTGAATCTTGTTCATTTCTTTGTTTACTTAGTGAGGTATGTATACTTTTTTAGAGTTTGTGTGCTAGTGGAAAGGTGAATGGTTTCTTTATCTTTTGCTTTTGAAGCTTTTGATTTTGTTTATGTTTTTGTTTTAAGAGTTTTCTTTCCCTCTAAGGTGATATGAGAAGGGAAAAAAAGTGTGTTTGAATGTGTCTTTGTCTATGCATGTGTGTGGGACTAAGAAATAAAAGTGATTGTGTCTTTTTGAAAATGCAAATGGGAATGTTTTGTTTTTTTTTTTAATTGGATGAGTGTTGTTTTTAGGTGTGAGACTTCATTGTTTAATATTCTTTAACTAATCCTCACTCAATGCTTTTTGGTCTTCAATTATTGATCATATGATTTTTTATATTTGCTTATTAATTGGTATCGTTGCTAAGCCTTGTCGGTGTAAACATTTTTTTTCTATCTTATATTAGGGTGTCATGTATGTTGGAAATAAAAGAAATTAATCTCTATAGTGCACAAAGATATCTTACAAATGGGAATATTTTACATTTTTTTTTAAATTCATGTGAGTCTCACATCTTAAAAAAAATGATTCTACATGAATTAATGGAAACCATATATTTCTGCCAATAATAGAGAATAGTAAAAAAAAAAAAAAAAAGGACTAAAGGAGGGGCGTGAGATTGTATTGTTATAGCTCTTCTTATTTTTTTATTCTAAATAAAAAAAAGGTGAGGAATGGCATTTACATTGTTCCATTTCATGTATTCAGAGGTTCTCCACAAATTGCATGAATTTTCATTCATGTCAGTGTGGTAGTATGTTCATGGATGGAGATAAATTATTGTTTATGTAATCTAAAATTAAATATAATTTTGAAATTATATAATCAAGTGCTTTATTGTCTTTTAAATTGTAACTTTAGTATATATAGCTTTTCAGTGGTTCCAAAGCCACATTAGACACCTTACTCATACTAGAATTATTCATATTCATGGATGCATATTCGAGGTCTTGAATAAAATTTCATTCCATTTATGCACAACTCCTCATTTGCTTTTATAAAATATATAGTACATGTGGGCCATAGTCCCCATATAATCTTAAAGTTTAACTTTTGATGTTGTTTACAGATACAGTATCGGAGAATATGTGACACTAGAAACTTTATCAAATTTAATATTAGATGGCTTCATTTTCATGAGCATAATTTTATAAGATAACAAAATTTAACATTATCTTGTCAAAAGAATTGTACATAAAAGATTGATATATAAGGGAGCAAATAGATGCGGAAAGGTAGAAGAAAAAAGTGAAACAATTTAGGCAATTGAATTGAGGTAGACACATGTCATTGGCTCATTGGTTTGTTTTACCAAGATGCATATGGTACACCACAACTTCATCTCATTGTTTAGCCACAACTACAAAGACAAGGGTAATGAATTAAAAACAATTTACACATGGTCCTATAAAGGGTCGTGCTTTTCTATACACACAAATTTCTTATTGCTTAAGAAAATATTAACAAGATTGTTCGCATAATATATAATGCACAAATAACTAGATCAAATTCCAGCTAGAAAAACATCTTGGTTAAATTTTATAAATGGTTAAATATGTTTAGTCCTTGTAAATTTTTTTTAATCGTTATAATACTTTCTTTAACTTTTAGTCCTAACAATATTTTTCATCAGCAATTTTAATCATTGTAAAATCAAAACAAATGGATAATTCATCAGAATGCTACCAAATGTTATGCACCACCACCCTCTTGTTTTGACATTGTGATTCAAAAGGTCATTCGGGTCGTGCTCCCTGTGTGTTGGTCGTGCAAGCCTACGCGCTTACGTGCACAACCTTACGCATGCTGTGTATGTCTATTTTCTGCATAGAATTGATCCTTGACCATGTAGCCCTACATCGCTGTACAGTAAAGGTCATCAAGATGCACTCTTTTGTACTATTTTCCTTCTCATAGCTAATTCTGCAAAAAATAGAAATACATAATGAGAAGTATGAATCAAACTCATAAAATGGGATAATTTAGAGGACAAATACCCTTTGTAAATCATAAAAAATATGAGTTTATTGGGAAGCCTAAAACCAGTCCAAATGTCAATACCAAACTCGAAATCATTGACTACAAGTTACACTTGACAAACACTCAATACCAATTAAATTGATTAACCAATCCACAAAGGATAGAAGGTTTCTTGGATTTTAAAACAGTTTAATTGATATGCATAGTCAAGGTATAGTCTTTTACACTGCCAATCAAATCATATTTCATATCATTAAAAATGTCAGACTTTCAATCATAACTACCTTAAAAATCACATTTCAGATCATTTATAATTGGTTCATAGTGTAACAGACTATTTTTCCAAATTTCAAGATTGGGAAGAGTTGACTGCTTCTTTGATTTCATTGATATATCCACCAGAATCTTCATACAAATAGTTGTGAACACATTATGAGAAATCATTAAACCTATCCAGCATGCTAGTTTTTAAATGCTCCGCACCATAATTGGATGTAGCAGATTAGACCCACACCGAAAACATGGGGACCAAAGGAAATAAACAGAAAGGGCAGTTGTCTAAAAAGGGAAATGTATGACAATGAAACTAAGACAGAAATGTTGAAGAACATTAAATATTTTGCAAAAGAAATAAAAGGTCAAATGTGCTAACTCTGAATTACCAGTTGGTTGCGAAGAATTATCAACTTGAACCGTCATTCAAATTTTGCGGGCAAACTCAATTAACCTTAGAATTCTGCATATTGATCAACAAGTCAAAGCATTAACAACTAATGAATGTAAGCCATGAAAGTTCAATTATGATTGGAGACAATCAAAGTTGTACACATTACCGTTTCATCAAAAAGTTTTTTTATAGTAGTATTAGTGTCACCATTCCAACGCCGTTGACCTTGTGAACTATGATCCACATGTACTCTTCTGAGTTTTGGTGCGTTCAACACTCCATGTGAGAAAGTTTCCATCATGTGACATTTTACCACAATTAACTTCTGCAACAGTGGAAATTTAAGGCTGCATCTTCCCTTGTAAAAACTTCTTAACTGTGGTAAGTTATGCAATCACAAATGTTCCAATTTCATAAAAGCTAGCTCGCCAGCATCATTCTCATTATCACTTGCAACTACTCCTTCTATCTTCTCACAATTATCTATATATAATTCCCGAAGTTTTGGCAAATTAGTAGCAGTTGATGATGACATAATATTCTCCAATCCAACACAATAGGCCACCCTCAAAAGCTCTAAATTCTCAAACCTCACCAAGGATGAAACTATATTCCTCAGTCTGGAACATTTAAATACCCTAAGATTTTGAACAAAGAACTGCATCTCAGAATGGGCTACACATATAAACTCGAGGTTATGTAATTCAACAAGTACTAGACTTCTCAACTTCATTGTTGTTTCAGAATGACCAGTGTCAAAGCTGCCACCTGAGAAAATCTGTGAAGGAACTGCAAGTCACCATGAGATTTTCAAGATTAATAAATCTATGGAGGAAACCTGATGGAAATGTGTCTGACTCATCGTGAAAACATCGCAGGCGAAGAGCTTTTACTGTGTAGATAGGTGTGTGATTAAGTTGACCATTGCATAACATAGTGACATCCCTGCCGTTCAGAATAAGCTGCCTTATGTTTGGGACAACCTATATAGATATAATACAAGTACTAAGATACAAGCAAATAGCAATATTAAGAAAAGAATAATGCTCATTGTTTTGCAGACAGAATCACTTAAAGTTTTAGGCTAACGAAAACATGGAATAAAGTTAACAATTAATTTTTGTTTACATTTTGAAAAGAGAAAATAAAAAAGAAATACCGCACCTATCTATTAAAAATAACATTTTTGGTTTGCTGAATTTTGAGATTATTTGTGATTAATCTTTACCTTTTCAATTGACAGTAGGGTTTGTGGAGCAACTAGGGCATTTCCTGTGTATTTTAAAGAATTTGGCACAAATACTTCTAGCTGATCACAATGAAATACATCCAATTTTCTTAAGTCAGGCACACCCAAGGTGTGTAATTCAGGATAGAAGCTTCTAAGTTGTGCTAAACATCGAAGACTTAGAGATGTTAATTTTGGGAAATCAAGTATTGGAACTGTGTCAGCCATTTCATCCTGTGCTACAATATTCTCAATGCAACATTCTTCTATATGAAGCACTTGGAGATATGGAAGTTCTTTGGCCACAGGAAATGGAAAAATGTAATCAAGGCTTTTACAGTCGGCGACTTTCAATTGCTCTAGGTTTTGAAACCTGAAGCATCCATAAGGATTTCTACTCCATATGTGTTTAAGCATTGGTAAATGCTCCAAAGTAAGATTCCTCAATTGCATTTCCAACCCCATCTGGCTACTAGCTCCTGTTTTTAGATCTTGTATTTTAAAGAGAACTTCAAGTGCAGGACAATTGGTTACAATTATTGTCTCCAGATTCTGCAAGTTTTCAAAAACATAGGATGGGATTACATTTACTAATTTATTGCAGAATTTAGTTTCCAGATGCTTCAGTTTGCAGAAGGAATTTGGAGCAAGTTGATTGTGCCATACTGATTTCAATTGAAGGATTCCAAGTACCCTGCATACCTTGTGCATAATCTTGGGGGTAGCGAGTCCAAGGGAGCTTTGATCATAAAGGTTTACCCATATACATATTGTTCTCTCAACGGCAATCACCATGATCCTTTGCCACAATTTAATCACATCATGTCAACAAGGAGGTGCCTTTTGAAAAGTAAAAAGATGGAAGCTCCTCAAAGATTGAAGGTGCCTTGTGAGACAAGGAAGGACTTTGATATTGAGCAGATTGTCTTTGATGGAATATCTGCATGCGATGAAGCTGATAGGCGTGATCCAATCATCATTCCCTTGTTACAGAAAACTGGTATGGATTTTGTTATTGAAGTCTGTGACAAGGAAAGGGGAAAAGCGTACAGAATGGGAAGATCTGACACTGTCAAACATCTTGAGGATCAAGAAGGTATCAAGTTTGTTGTGGAGGGGAATGACAACACAGCAGAAGAGGAAAATCTGACTCTATGTGTGCCTTGTGATCTCACCAAGTTTGAGATCAATCCAAAGGTGGAATTCAAACACTATTTTGACACTTCTGAAATTGAAGCAGATACCAAGGAAAGCTTTCACCAAAAACCATGCGCTGAAGATGTAGACAAAAACCATTCACCTAGATGGTTTCATGAAGAAATATGTGCAGGAAGCTACTCCCACGAGGTTGGCTATGATGAGGAATACATGGAGACTAATGAATTGGATTATTCTGATTCCCAAGGTGATATGGAGTGGGATAAGGAACAAATTTGTTTAGTCAACCATAAAGAATTTGAGCATCTGACAAACACAAGAGATAATGATAGAGAAATTGAAAAGTGCGTGGATAAGGAGGCCAGTTGCACCTTGATGGAACTTGAAGAAGATACAATTGACAATAATGAAGGTCACAAGATCTGTGGAATCTGCAAGGTTGAGGAGAGCCGTGAAGACAACAACACAAAACTAGAGAATAACGACAAAGAAATTGGTCAAAGGAACCAAATTCCCTCATCTGATGTGCCTGAAGAGAGTATCATTATTGTTCAGGTCAAGAAATTACTTGAGGAAGATCAAGTTACAGACACTAAGTTCCAAACCATAAGCTGCATATGTGGTGAAAAGTGGAACACAAACAATAATTGGCAGTGGCCAGCTAAGAACAAGAGACCTATGCAAGATGTTGAGGAAATGAGAAAGATCAACCCAAGAAAGCCAAATTTCCTGTCCTTGGCACCTGATTCAGAACCAGAGAGGGTTGAACTGAAGCATCAAATTATGGATGATAGAAAAATTGCAGAGGAATGGATGCTTGATTTTTCACTCAGACAAGCTGTCACAAAACTTGCTCCAGTTGGGAAAAAGAAGGTTGCATTGCTTGTTGAAGTTTTGAAACAGTAATGTCAACATCGCAATGCGAAACTCATAAGAGAAGCAATTCATCATTTTCTCATGCAAGACCTATTCAAGCTTGTAGCTAATATATGTTGTTGAGAGTAAAAAAAAAAGAGGTCTTATTCTTTTTTGGAAGTGCTATCTTGCACAGGTAGCAGAGGAGTAAGAAACCAAGAGAAAGCCAATCTTCAGGAGCAATCTGCAAGCCTATTACAACAAGTAACTTGTTCTACATCTCCTTTCTGAAGGGTGAAGAAAATTCGGCTTGAAGGATTCTTTACATGGAAACAGAAACATAAGAATGAGATTGTGTGGTTTCCACTAAGATTGGTGGATTTTCTCCACCAATTTGTTTGATGTATTCTGGGTTTTTCTGTGTTGATGCACAAGTGCTTTCATGTTTTAATATACAAGGGGCACTCATGCTCTAGATCTGTTAATTTATTCTATTTGTTTGTATCATGTAGAAGCATAGCTAACCTATGCTTTATAAAGTTTTTATTTTTCTTCAATCGTTCATTAAAAAAAAAAAAAACTAATAGAAATACTGAACTACGACTTGTGAATAGTTGTATGATAAATTCCAGTGAACAGTTTTGAGATTTTGTAACTAAAGGGAGAATATATAGCAAATAAAAATGAAAATTATAACAATATTCAGCTCTTGTTACTCAGATTCTGATAGGTAGGTAGTTCACACATATGTGTAGCTAGAAATTATAAACTGTAACGACTTAATATATGTAGAGATCAATAAATAACAAAACTTTTCTTTCTACAAGTCAAAATATTAATTCATGATAAAGAGCTTGATGTGATGATTATCAAGCTCCTATTGATGGGGACAGACAACAATTAAGTATACAGAAAGAAAGAACAAACAACACATTTTGATTCAACTATTTAAGATTAATTACAATTATGTGCCAAGAAAAAAATAATGAACACTTGTTTGTATCAAAAATCTGGCTTTCATTACCAAAAAAAAGTTTTTGGAAGGAACTCAATTACAACAACTTATCAGTTTTTACAATCATGCAAATGTGTAATATTTTCCACCAAGAAGCCCTTACCATTCCTAAAGTGTTTTACATACAACAACATATCACCATTTATTTCGGTTCAGGTAAATGACTGTCAATGGCAGGAGTATCAGAAATCAGAGATTCAAGTAGTCCACGATAATTTGTCAGAGGAGAGTTGTGTGAAGTTTCTTGTTCCGAAGCTTCTTGTGCTTTGATGTCTTCATGAAACAACCTAAGGGCATCTGTTGTCGAATAAGACTGCACTGATTCATACAGCCCTTGGAATTCATTTCTCTTTTCTAGTATTTCAACCAACTTTTCTTTTAACTGATCAGGAAGGTGAGCAAAAGCACTTCATAGGAAGCAAAAGGGGAAAAGAAAATAAATAAATTAGTGAGCCAGTAAAAGTATCAAATTCAATTAAACTGCATAATCATCTTTATGTATTCCCTCTAAGAATACCTGGCTACACCTCTTACAACACCCCAGCTATAACCAGCATGGACTGATTGTTTAAAACCGATATTGAATCCCTCCTGTGCAGAAGCTTCCTTCCCAGCTATAAGACCATCTCGATACCCAATCTAAAGCGTA
>JBBPBR010000001.1:42476026-42491604 GCA_037974775.1 Cicer pinnatifidum | reverse complement strand
AAATTCAATTAAACTGCATAATCATCTTTATGTATTCCCTCTAAGAATACCTGGCTACACCTCTTACAACACCCCAGCTATAACCAGCATGGACTGATTGTTTAAAACCGATATTGAATCCCTCCTGTGCAGAAGCTTCCTTCCCAGCTATAAGACCATCTCGATACCCAATCTAAAGCGTACGAAGAATGAAAATTAGTAGCTAATCCTTTTATAGAAGTAAGAAATTAAAAACTAAAATAAGGAAAATTCTAAATTGTTAAAATACCGTATGAAACTGGTCATGTCTCCGCTGCCACTCCCTGTCCAAATCTGATGAGTTATCCACCTTGTCATCAAAATCATCCCACAAAGAATCATCAAGGCTCAAATTATCTCCATCACAATCTAAAAGCATAACATACAATTAGATGCCTTATAGCAACATACTGAAAAATAATTAACCAACTTCAATATTTTATCAAACACTGGAAATTGCAGAGTTCAAAACAAAGATATATCCTTTTATTGCTTTTTTCGGCTAAACCAAACCAAACCAACTTCAATAGTTTTTACATAAAACTACACCCTTTTATGGTATATAGACAAAAAAAAAATAAACCATTTTAAGCATTCAGTAATAGATTTTCCATATCATTCACCCATACAGAGAATCTTATTACCGTTTAACTTATCTTCGTGACTATGAGCATGGTTTGAACTTAATTCTAATTTTGAGAGTTGTAAGCTTTCAGCATAAAGTTCTTCAGCCAGCCTACCCTCCATCTGCAATGCTATACACACAAACTATCATCAATAAGCTAACTCAACTCAAGGACTATATAGTTAATGAAGCTAGTCCAGACATAGTGAAAAGACATCTCATTTTTCATATTGCAATAAATTTTGTCCTAAACAAACAATAATTTGTTTTGTAAACACAAATTCACAACATTGATAGGTGATGCTCATCACATTGGCACAGTCACAAGAAAAATAAATCAATTAGAGTGCAAAATTTATCTAAATCAATCAATTTAAATCAATTCTTGCATGTTCAAATCAATTCTTTTACTCTTCTTCATTCTCACAAACTTATCTAAATCAATCAATTTAAAAATGCAACAAAACTCAAACACCTTATATGCAACAAAAAAACACAAGCACTTCATATGGACATAAAATAAAATACCTTATGTGCGACAAAAAAACTCAAACACTTCATATAGACATAAAATCAAACACCTTGCGACAAAAAAACTCAAACACTTTATATTGACATAAAATCAAATACCTTATGTGCAACACAAAAATTCTAAAAAAAAAATAAACACTAAAGTTTAATTGAAACTCCAAATCAAAATTCCAAACTCCAAATCAAAGCTTCAAACTCAACACTAACAATGTAAGCTTTAAATTTCATGCTAACATAAATAAAACCTAACAAAAATCAGCACTAACTAACAAAAATCAGCAATACCAAAATAGAAATTCGAACCTTTTGAGAGTTGCAGCGAACAAAGCAGTCAGGCAGAGGCGATCTGGAGAGTTGCAGCGAACAGGCTCGAGAGCGACGAACGGGCGGAACGGCCACCGAGGCAGTCAGACAGAGGCGGCCGCCGCAGGGGAGCGATTCGTGATATGGCAGAGGCGGTCGCGCGTTTGTCGTGATTGATTCGTGAATCTGATTATGGAAGAGGGAAAGAGGAAGGCTGCTGTAACTTGTAAACAAGAGAAAGAGAATCAGAGAAGGAGAGAGGTTGGATGGAAGAGAGAAGAAGAAAGAGAAAATTGAATTAAGTTTAGGTATTATTGTAATTCTTTAGTTTTAATACGGGCATTTTAGTCATTTTATCTATAATTTTTGCTATTCGATCAGTTACTTGCCATTACTACAAAATAATTATAAATCTACACTTTAGAGCTATGTAATATCTATTTTATGTATGTAACAAGAATATTAAGCAATTTCCTTAACTAAAAAAAAAACATTATTGAACAATTGAGTGGAAGGAAAAAACAGTTGAAGAAATTTCATGAACCAAAGGGTTGCCTTAATAGAACTTGATTGTCATTAAACAAAAGTATACCAAAGTAAGTAGAAAATGTATATAATCTATTATCACCTAGAATTAAGGCCTCAAGGACATGTCTTTGTTATCCAAATCAAGAGGGTAATTCGGTCATTTGGAGATTGATGAGTTGTGGAATCAAAATAATAGCAACAATATCATGTTTTAAATATAAGAAACAAGTCACAAGCAAATGGAGTATTCCCATGTTACAAATACTAATAACTCTCAAGCAGAAAGGGTCCCTAAACCCTTTCATGTCAGTACACGTCAGAATGAAACATATCAGCTTTCATTCAAATTTCATCATGTTCAAAACAACAATTGAGAATAACCAAAAAGAAAACAAATGCAGACTATTCCAAGAAGGGAGAATATTGTTGGTTGTTTTGGTTTCATTGCCTCTTCTCTTTGTAATGTGAACTTCCTTCCTAGGCAAGCAAAACCACAAGAATGTTTCTTCTTATTTTTGTGATCAAACCAATTTCGATTCCAAAATCCTACTTATTATAATTGTGATTTTCGTTTAAATATGGTCCAAAGAAAAGGCTGCAGTAAGCTTGGCATCCAGGTTGATCATGTCCGATCTGACAAGAATGTGGCAAACCTGAAGCTAGCTTATTCTCAGCGCCAAGACGATACCAGCATAGGAAATGATGAGATGAAGAAAATGAAAATTTCGAGTTCAATTAAGCTTTCGGGTTCGGAGACTCTTCAATCACCCCTAAGGAAGAGCTTATCTCAATCAACAAAGTTGTTACCTCTTCATATTCCAACCATTGCAGCAACCCCACAAAAGCATAATAAGCCTTTGGTTAGAAGGTCACCCAATTCCATGAAGCCCACCAGCAGTTCAGATGCCAAAAATGATCTTTTGCCGGTGAGTCTTCAATGTGGCTCAGATGGTAAGAATCTACCACAAAAAGTTTCTCTGAAAAATTCAAATCAAGTTCTGTTTCTAACAAAAAGAACTGCAAAATCTATGTCAAGATCATCTAGTGTGAATTTGGTCAGAACATTAACAAAGACTCTTAGTTTTAAGCCAAGTACAACTTGTCCGACAAAATCTACCATGGCAGTGTTGCGTGCGGATATTAACGCACCAGACAGAGCAACCTGCTCTTCAATTTTGAAGGATTCCAAGTACCCTGCATACCTTGTGCATAATCTTGGGGGTAGCGAGTCCAAGGGAGCTTTGATCATAAAGGTTTACCCATATACATATTGTTCTCTCAACGGCAATCACCATGATCCTTTGCCTCAATTTAATCACATCATGTCAACAAGGAGGTGCCTTTTGAAAAGTAAAAAGATGGAAGCTCCTCAAAGATTGAAGGTGCCTTGTGAGACAAGGAAGGACTTTGATATTGAGCAGATTGTCTTTGATGGAATATCTGCATGCGATGAAGCTGATAGGCGTGATCCAATCATCATTCCCTTGTTACAGAAAATTGGTATGGATTTTGTTATTGAAGTCTGTGACAAGGAAAGGGGAAAAGCGTACAGAATGGGAAGATCTGACACTGTCAAACATCTTGAGGATCAAGAAGGTATCAAGTTTGTTGTGGAGGGGAATGACAACACAGCAGAAGATACAATTGACAATAATGAAGGTCACAAGATCTGTGGAATCTGCAAGGTTGAGGAGAGCCGTGAAGACATCAACACAAAACTAGAGAATAACGACAAAAATTGGTCAAAGGAACCAAATTCCCTCATCTGATGTGCCTGAAGAGAGTATCATTATTGTTCAGGTCAAGGAATTACTTGAGGAAGATCAAGTTACAGACACTAAGTTCCAAACCATAAGCTGCATATGTGGTGAAAAGTGGAACACAAACAATAATTGGCAGTGGCCAGCTAAGAATAAGAGACATATGCAAGATGTTGAGGAAATGAGAAAGATCAACCCAAGAAAGTCAAATTTCCTGTCCTTGGCACCTGATTCAGAACCAGAGAGGGTTGAACTGAAGCATCAAATTATGGATGATAGAAAAATTGCAGAGGAATGGATGCTTGATTTTTCACTCAGACAAGCTGTCACAAAACTTGCTCCAGCTGGGAAAAAGAAGGTTGCATTGCTTGTTGAAGCTTTTGAAACAGTAATGTCAACATCTCAATGCGAAACTCATAAGAGAAGCAATTCATCATTTTCTCATGCAAGACCTATTCAAGCTTGTAGCTAATATATGTTGTTGAGAGTAAAAAAAAAAAGAGGTCTTATTCTTTTTTGGAAGTGTTATCTTGCACAGGTAGCAGAGGAGTAAGAAACCAAGAGAAAGCCAATCTTCAGGAGCAATCTGCAAGCCTATTACAACAAGTAACTTGTTCTACATCTCCTTTCTGAAGGATGAAGAAAATTCGGCTTGAAGGATTCTTTACATGGAAACAGAAACATAAGAATGAGATTGTGTGGTTTCCACTAAGATTGGTGGATTTTCTCCACAAATTTGTTTGATGTATTCTAGGTTTTTCTGTGTTGATGCACAAGTGCTTTCATGTTTTAATATACAAGGGGCACTCATGCTCTAGATCTGTTAATTTATTCTATTTGTTAGTATCATGTAGAAGCATAGCTAATCTATGCTTTATAAACTTTTGTTTTTATTTTTCTTCAATCGTTTATAAAAAAAAAAATAAAAAAAACTAATAGAAATACTGAACTACGACTTGTGAATAGTTGTATGATAAATTCCAGTTAACAGTTTTGAGATTTTGTAACTAAAGGGAGAATATATAGCAAGTAAAAATGAAAAATATAACAATATTCAGCTCTTGTTACTCAGATTCTGATAGGTAGGTAGTTCACACATATGTGCAACTAGAAATTATAAACTGTAACGACTTAATATATGTAGAGATCAATAAATAACAAAACTTTTCTTTCTACAAGTCAAAATATTAATTCATTGATGTGATGATTATCAAACTCCTATTGATGGGGACAGACAACAATTAAGTATACAGAAAGAAAGAACAAACAACACATTTTAATTCAACTATTTAAGATTAATTAAAATTCTGTGCCAAGAAAAAAATAATGAACACTTGTTTGTATCAAAAATCTGGCTTTCATTACCAAAAAAAAGTTTTTGGAAGGAACTCAATTACAACAACTTATCAGTTTTTACAATCATGCAAATGTGTGATATTTTCCACCAAGAAGCCCTTACCATTCCTAAAGTGTTTTACATACAACAACATATCACCATTTATTTCGGTTCAGGTAAATGACTGTCAATGGCAGGAGTATCAGAAATCAGAGATTCAAGTGGTCCACGATAATTTGTCAGAGGAGAGTTGTGTGAAGTTTCTTGTTCCGAAGCTTCTTGTGCTTTGATGTCTTCATGAAACAACCTAAGGGGATCTGTTGTCGACAAAGACTGCACTGATTCATAAAGCCCTTGGAATTCATTTCTCTTTTCTAGTATTTCAACCAACTTTTCTTTTAACTGATCAGGAAGTGAGCAAAAGCACTTCACAGGAAGCAAAAGGGGAAAAGAAAATAAATAAATTAGTGAGCCAGTAAAAGTATCAAATTCAATTAAACTGCATAATCATGTTTATGTATTCCCTCTAAGAATACCTGGCTACACCTCTTACAACACCCCAACTATAACCAGCATGGACTGATTGTTTAAAACCGATATTGAATCCCTCCTGTGCAGAAGTTTCCTTCCAAGCTATAAGACCATCTCGATACCCAATCTAAAGCGTATGAAGAATGAAAATTAGTAGCTAATTTTTTTATAGAAGTAAGAAATTAAAAACTAAAATAAGGAAAATTCTAAAGTGTTAAAATACCGTATGAAACTGATCATGCCTGCGCTGCCACTCCATGTCCAAATATGATGAGTTATCTGTTGGAACACGTTGTATAATTGAGAGGAATTGGAATTGACAAGAAAAGAGAAGAAAAATAGAGAAAAACAGAAAACAGATTGTTCTTCTACTTCTTTTAGATTGATCTGGATTCTGCAAAGATTGATCTTTTCACTCTGCAGAACAATCTTCCTGTTACAACATATTACAGCATTTCACTCTTCTTTTTTGGCCTTTTATAATAGCAGTTTTGTGGCTGTTTTACATCAACCAACTTAACCAACTGCTAACCATATTCTAACTAACTTCTAACTACATTTTAACTACATCATTTTGAATTATCTCCAACATGCCCCCTAATTCAAAGTGATTCAATTGACATTAATACAAGATTGTTCCTAATCTATTTGAACTTCACCCTCTTCAAGCTTTTAGTTAGGATGCCTTCCTTTTGATCACTCATACTGCAGTGTTCTAGTCTCATCCTTCCTTTCGTCGCTTGATCTCTTAAGAAGTGAAAACTTGTTTCCAAATGATTGCATGAATACTTGAATGTCTTGCGCATTTTTGAGCAAAATGTCCTTCTTCACCACACCGATAGCACATTTTCATGCACTTTGCAGTTTTATTTGAACAGTCCTTGATCTTCTTAGACTTCATCTTTATCTCAGCTCTTTGATTCAACAATTTCTCACAAGCTGCACTTTTCACCGAAATCACGCCTTCGTTAGTCACGCCACTCATGGTTAACAACGCATCAGCCTTTTTCCCTATGCCGCCTTGACCAATTGCAGTCTTTAATGCTTCAGATTTCATCACTATTATCACCTTCATGTCATCTTCCAACAATTTGTCCAGCTGCTGCAAATCAGCCTTGTTGCAAGCCAAACATTCAACAACTCTTGCCTTATTGCTATGAGCTGCAACATGAGTCCTAGTTGCATCTACTAGCTTTCCTTGGACCTCACTCTTACCATCATCACTATCATCATCTAGCCCAATCGCTTCCTTCTTTCTTTTGAATCAACACATTTTCTACTCCTTTTACAGTTACTTTGCTGCCATCTGCAAATCTAATATCTCTTTTTACCTTATCATCAATGCTTACAAACCAATCTCTATGGCAAGTCATGTGATTCGAGCATCCAGTATCAAGAAACCAAAACTGATAAGAAGAACGTTCTTTACCTTTTCCAGAACGATCTTTGTTTTTAACACCTTTTCTGGAACGATCTTCATTTTTAATACCTTTTCCGGAACGATCTTTGTTTGTTATTGCCATCAATAACACATCCTCTAAATCTGAATCCTCAACTGCCATTTGAGCATCATCATCCTCTCTTTGGACTTTCTTGGATTTGCACTCATTTGCAAAATGCCCCCATTTTTGACAATTGTAACATTGGATTTCTTTCTTGTTAAATTTCTTCTTGCCATTCAAATTATTGCTGCTGTTGTTACTTTTATTATGATCTCTTGAACTTCCAGACCCTTCATCGGAATCATCCGTCTCTTCATCATAATCATACTTCTTGTACCACTTGAAGTTACCTTTGCCTTTCTTGTGCTTCACATCACCTTGGTTGGTCTTCTTGCTAACTTGAGCCTGCAGGGCCTGCACTTGTGATATTGAGGTTGTTGCACACCTTTCTCTTAATCTCAGTTCATGAGCTTCAAGAGATCCTTGCAAATCCTCCATCTTCATCTTATCAAGATCCTTTGATTCTTCAATTGCCACCACTATGTGATCATACCTTTGTGTTAATGTTCTAAGGATCTTTTCAATAACTTCCACTTCAACTAATGATTCACCATTTGTTCTCATCTGATTAACAACAACCTGCACACGATTGAAGTAATCTGCCACAACTTCATCTTCTTCCATCTGCAACAATTCATATTGCCTTCTTAGCATTTGGAGCTTCACTTTCTTGGTTCTTTCATCACCTCTATAATACTTCACCAAGATGTCCCATGCTTCTTTTGCTGTAGATACCTTTGAGATCCTTTCAAAGTTGTTTGAATCCACACTTTGCTGGATGTAAAACAATGCCTTGCAATCCCTTTTCTTGCAATCTTTGAAAGTTGTTTGTTGTCTTTCGGTTAGATTCGCACCAATTTGTTCATAGCCATGTTGAACAATCTCAAACACTTCTTGAGCTCCCAATAACGATCTCATTGATGCAGACCACCTCTCCCAGTTCTTCCCATCCAGAAGTAGCAAATTCGATGGAAATCCTCCTCCATTCATTTCTTCTTTTTTTTTCTTTCACTCACACTTGTGTTTCCCAATTTTGATTTCCCCTCACACTTTCACTCGTGTTTTCCAAGGTCTAGAACCCAAGCTCTGATACCATTTGTTGGAACAGGTTGTATAATTGAGAGGAATTGGAATTGAGAAGAAAAGAGAAGAAAAATAGAGAAAAACAGAAAACAGATTGTTCTTCTGCTTCCTTTAGATTGATCTGGATTCTGCAAAGATTGATCTTTTCACTATGCAGAACAATCTTCCTGTTACAGCATATTACAACATTTCACTCCTCTTTCTTGGCCTTTTAAAATAGCAGTTTTGTGGCTGTTTTACATCAACCAACTTAACCAACTTCTAACCATATTCTAACTAACTTCTAACTACATTTTAACTACATCATTTTGAATTATCTCCAACATTATCCACCTTATCATCAGAATCATCCTACAAAGAATCATCAAGGCCCAAATTATCTCCATCACAATCTGAAAGCATAACATACAATTAGATGCCTTATAGCAACATACTGAAAAATAATTAACCAACTTCAATATTTTATCAAACACTGGAAATTGCAGAGTTCAAAACAAACATATATCCTTTTATTGCTTTTTCGGCTAAACCAAACCAAACCAACTTCAATAGTTTTTACATAAAACTACACCCTTTTATAGTATATAGACAAAAAAATAAACCATTCAATGCATTCAGTAATAGATTTTCCATATCATTCATCCATACAGAGAATCTTATTACCATTTAACTTATCTTAGTGACTATGAGCATGGTTTGAACTTAATTCTAATTTTGCGAGTTGTAAGCTTTCAGCATAAAGTTCTTCAGCCAGCCTAGCCTTAATCAATAGGCTAACTCAACTCAAGGACAATATAGTTAATGAAGCTAGTCCAGGCATAATGAAAAGACATCTCATTTTTCATATTGCAATAAATTTTGTCCTAAACAAACAATAATTTGTTTTGTAAGCACAAATTCACAACATTGATAGGTGATGCTCATCACATTGGCAAAGTCACAAGAAAAATAAAAATATTGGTATATCAATGTTATAGAACTGCTTAATCCATAAATCAGTAGTATAACAAAGCTCTGAAGCAATCTGTTACTATTCATAATTTGTGCAAAATAAAATTTTGGCTGAGTTGTATCATACTATCATGTATGTCTAATTTTTGTGCTCTTCGGAAACTCAAGAAGTCTATGACTCAATCACAGAAATCATAGCTCATCCTTTGTTTTGTATTGATCATCGTAGTTGTAAAATCGGGTCAATATTTGTCAAAGGATTTTATAGGTTTAGTTGATCATTATCATGTGAAAATTTCAAATTGATTTAATGAAATTATTTTGTTCTCAAAGTACTTATGTTCTTCATACAAAATATTTTAGCATACATTTCGTTGGATTGTCTTAAACTGCAAAGTGCAACAATCAAATTTTATGTTCAACCAACTTTGGTTTTTATATGATAATTTGATCATTCTATTCGTAATGATTGTATGGATAATTTAATATATCAATATTGCTACCAATATCCCCCCCCCAAATTACTATTCATACCCCTCAAAATTAATAAAAAAAATCAAAATGCCCAAAATGTCTATGTCATCAATATTACACATTAATTATATCATAACTTCACATTTATCAACTTTCATCACACCTCATAACTCATATTTATCAACTTTCATCATACCTCATAACTCACATTCGTATTTATATTTTTGTAAATCAGGGGATTTTAGGTGAACTCAGTTCACGTAAGTTCTAGAGTTACGTGAACTTAGATCACGTATGTTTAAAAAAATTAAAATTCTCATACTTTACGTAGTTTAAATTCACGTAAATATACGTGAACTCAGATTGCATAATCAATGGAGTTTTAAACTTGAATCCTCATAGTGTACGCAATCTGAATTCATATACACCTACGTGAACTAAGATTGTGTAATCATTGAATGCTGAATAATAAGCCATGTACTTGAACTGAAATTACGTAAACATCTCAGTATGTACGCAATACGTGACCTCAATTTCATGTACGTGTACGTGAACTGAATTCACGTACGTGTACGTAAACTAAATTTACGTAAACCTACGTGAATGCAGATCACGTAAACTTACGTGAAATTGAATTCACGTAAATGTTAGCAAAATCTTGAATATGGTTAATGATGATTGATGATGATTTATGATTATTTACGAAGATGGTTAATGATAATAATAGTTAAGGTTGAATAAAATGAAGAAGATGAAGAATGTGTTGAATGAAGATGATGAAGATAGAATAAAGAAAAAGAAGGGTTAGGTTAATGAAGAGGAAGAAGGGGAGGGGAATTTGGGAATATTAATTTGGGAATCATCTTTATGTATTCCCTCTAAGAATACCTGGCTACACCTCTTACAACACCCCAGCTATAACCAGCATGGACTGATTGTTTAAAACCGATATTGAATCCCTCCTGTGCAGAAGCTTCCTTCCCAGCTATAAGACCATCTCGATACCCAATCTAAAGCGTATGAAGAATGAAAAATAGTTTTTACATGTACGTAAACTGAATTTACGTAAACCTACGTGAACACAGATCACGTAAACTTACGTGAAATTGAATTCACGTAAATGTTAGCAAAATCTTGAATATGGTTAATGATGATTGATGATGATTTATGATTATTTATGAATCATAAATATGTATTATATTTTGTTTATATTTTGAGATAATTACGTATTATATTTTGAGAAAAAGCACATTTAAAAAAAAAACCCAAAAATCAATGAATCAGTTTTAACTGACTATTCATTTAATGAAACTTGTAATGATACCGTACTTTTATTTTTACAATGCAAATTGATTTTCAGAAATTATATTTTTTACCGAAATTCAATTATGAGAATCCTATTTTGTAGTATTTTAAGAGAAAATGCATGGCTAATATTTATATTTCCAGATATCATTTCATTATGAAAATAAGGACGGGGTAGTAATAATGTGGTTACACGTTAATTTTTTTATTTTCATATAACGAGAGAAAAGTGTAGTTACAAAGCCATGAAAACAAGTCTAGGTAGTCATTCTTGCATTTCGTAACCATATCATAAATATCATTTCCCTAAAAATAATATGTATTTATAAAATTAATACTCATTCCGATTGATGAAAATAGGGAGATTGCGTTTATTCCTAACATCATGTATATGGACTTCATTCTAATGCCACGAGGAGCAAAAGTAGGCCACGAGTTCGTCTTGATACCTAGCAAGCATGACAGCAAATATGCTTTACTTTTGAACAGTACGAAGTCATTTTCAATATAACATCATATAACATTATTTTTCATAAAATATAAAACATTAAAATATCAATTTATCTTGGGAGTAATAATTATTACACTTGGCCACACACACGCGCTTTTTATGAAACAAACCCTGCCTATTAATTGGTAGAAAGTTACTCCCCTAACTGGAATATATTTATTCCCGCAACGGATAAATAGACAAGATACGGCATGATGTTGGAAGAAAAAGCTCCCAAGAATCCACCATATACAATAATACCGCAGACACCAATCGGGTAGTCACTGACCAAAGGTGCAAGAAACCGATCTAAAAAGGTAAGTCAAACCAAAGGTACAAACTACAGAGTCAGAGATAGTTCTTACATCCTCATTAGAGAGTGGTTCTTGAGCTGAAGAATAATTACCCAACTTTGCGTCAAAGGCAAATATATCCTCCAACATTTGGCACTCACTAATCTCAAGATACTGCAGGGTTACAAATTCTCTAGCTACCAAGGATGAAAATATATGTCCTATGTTATAACATTTGTCAACTGTCAAACTTGTCAAGTTTTGAAAGCAAGAATGACCCAAGAGTTTGTCATCCCATAATTTCCAAGAATTGATCTTAGACAGCTTCAAGGTTTCAAGGTTGGGCGCCCCAACCTATTGACATACATAATATTGCAAATTTGTTATTTTTCATATTAAGTGATGTTGGGGGAAAACCGAAAATAAGATTGAAGACGATAGAACCAAATCAGTAACAGAAAAAACAGGAAGGATGATAACTAAAAACAAGGGTGAGTATTAACAACAAATTCCCCTCTGATCCGTGTAATCCAGAGTTAGAATGATAGGATACTGAATATTGGGCCTTATCCCAATAGATAGGTTTGGAGAATAAGTAAGAGGGAGGGGAAGTTAGGGGTATTCAGAAATATTGTTAGAAATTGGTTAGAAGAGATTTCTCTCTGGTTTAGTAGCATAGCTCTGGTTAGGAGTTCATAGAACTCCGGTTTTTCTGCTTTTCCTTGCTGTTTTCATCATTGTAAGAGCTCCCTGCTCATATTTTCCAGAAATAATACACAAATTTCTTCCATTAAATTCTGGTTCCTATCATAGAAGGAATACAAACTACTAGTTTACTTCTTAGTGTCTCTTATAGAGCTGAAATTACAAACTCTGGCTGTTACAATTGCTTAGTTGGGGCATTTTTTCTAGTTAACATACATCCCCCTTTTATTATTGCCAAACTATAAGAAGATAAGAAAGATCACTATCTTTTACTAGGATAGTTACCACTTACCAAGATATGGCTATCTGTTTATCGATACTCCTGATAAATAATGGTCAATGCTTGTCAGTTACAACTAGGGGGAGTTGTTTAAGGAGCTTCAGTCGGCAAATAAAATAGGAAATATAATTTGTAAACACATTCAAATTTAACAACATGATAATAGCTATAAAGACATCCAATATATTTTGAATCAACCTTTAGTGGATAAATACCTCAGGATACTTAACTTAGCATAAAAAGACAAATAATGATAGGAAAAGGCAAATCCTATGTTTACCTTTTGATCAATTAGTGCCACCGGTGTGGGCTCTGAGTCATCACACTTCTCAATACATTTTTTGAAACTAGTATCAACTGTCAAAGTCAATGGCACAGAACAGAAACTAATGAGACTAGGTAAACATTCAAGTGTAAGAGAATACAACTTGGGGAATATAATCTTGTCAATTTCTTTATCTGTCTCGGATGTTTGCTCAGCTATGATTTGTGTGACTAGTTTGCAATTAGAAATTTTTATTTCTAGAAGTTGAGGAAGGTCTTTGACTAGGGAAGACCAAAACAGATGCTTCAAATTATCACAACCTTTAACTTCAATAAATTTCAGTTTGCCAAAAGATTGAATTGGAATTGGGCCATGACATATTTCTTCCAGATTAAACAGAGTTTGAAGAGCCAATGTCTCTAAGTTGGGGAAGGCAGGATAGGGATGAATGCATCCCATTGAGTTAATAATGTACTTCAGTTCAGAACTGTCTTGAATGCGCAAATGCTTTAATTGTGAAAAGCCTTCCCTGTTCAACTCATAAAGAACATCTTTAACACACTGTAATTTGGCTAGGCACATGTCCTCAGTTGAATTCAACAAGAAGTTAAACCCTTGATCCAAAAGAATACCTATACCCTTATTCTCTGCCAGCTTAAGTATTCTAGAAGATTCAGAAGCTCCTCCAGACCATTCCAAAGACCATATCCAAATATCACCAATAAATATATTGAATCTCTCAAGCTTTGCAAAGACCTGCAAGTCCCTTGGCCAAACTGAAGCATCTTGAATCATTATGTCCAGAGTTGTTAGATGAGGTAGATTCCTTAGCTCTTCTAGACTTGCATTGTTGCTTTGATCTTTGCTTCTCTCGACATTCCATTGGATAAAGCAATTGCCCATGTACAACTCTTCCAGGCACGTTAGGCTTGAAATAAGATTTGCAGGAATGAATCTCAGTCCAGAGCAGTTGGTTAAATTCAGCATTCGAAGATTAGTTAGTTGTCCTATTTCTTTTGGGAGCTGTATGATATCAGATCTTTCAAGGCTGAGAATCGCTAAACTTTTCAGTTCCGCAACTATTGATATGTCTTCTAACACACATCCAGCCAGAACCAATGTTTGAAGGTTTGGCAAGAGACCTAGAGATGGAGGTGGAGAAGGGGTGAACATCAACCCATATAAATGAAGAACTGTTACCTCTTTCATCCCAGAGAAAAATTCATTAGAGACTTCCAAGTTGTCACCTATATTATGAAGTAGAAGTAGCTTTAACTCTGGGCAATCCAGCTTCTCAGGAAGCTCGTAAATATAAGACCAAGGCAGGATGATCTGATGGCATTTTTGAAGCTGATCTATGATTGTTTTACTTCAGTGTATCTTTTCACAGAATAAGTAGGATGAAACCTAGATGCAATTGATGTAGCTACATCACGTACAACATCATGCATTCTTACTCGATCCCTTCCACGTTCAAGTAACAACGAGGAGGCCCTGAGGTCATTTATTAAGTTGAAATATCTGTTCCGTGCCTCTGTCAATGTATGATCATGTCTACAAAACCATGATTTCCAATAACATTGAAACAGTATTCCGGAGTGGATATGGTCCAGTCCAAATGAACCAATGAATAAGAAGAGTGACTTCAGCTCATCCCTATCTAAACAATTATAACTCAATTCCAAGGTAGAGTAGACTTTCTTATGCAACCCTTCGTGATCAAATCTCTCTAATTGATTTAAGGCATCCTTCCAAGCAGATGCCTCTTTTCTTCTCAAAGCCTTTGCCACAGTAACTATCAAAAGGGGCAACCCAGCACAACATCTGGCCACTTCTACTGCAATTGGCTTTATAGTTAATTCTTGAACAATTTCACCTGCCATTTTCTCAAACAAATTCCAACTATCCTCCTGATGTAATACTTCAAGTCTAAATTCTTTCTGAGTGCCCATCTCACAGGTCAACACATTAAGACCTCTGGATGTCACCACCAACTTGCATCCTTTGTGATCATCCCCAAAAGGAATCCCCACTTCTGTCAAATCAATTCTACCCCAGATGTCAAATCAATTTAGACTATTTAAAATATATTCAATAATTTTTTTAAAAAGTATTAATATTGAATTATATTGTAGCGTAGTCTAAATTTATTTGTTTTATTAGTGTGATATTTTAATTCTGAGCACAAGAATTTGTTGTAGAAAAAAATTATTGAATATATTTTATCAAGAGTTTGTAAAAAAAAAACATATATAATAGATAATAGTTTTTAATAATTGGAAGTAACTTTTTTAATAATTTTTCATATATTCGTATTTTATGATTATTTTTAATAAATTTGTGTATTTTTTGTCAAATAGAATATATATTTTTAATTTATAAAAAGTTACTAAAAAAATTGATTGACATAAATTGAAAGTAACTATAAATAGGTTCATATTAATGAGTAATTGAATATAAAATTATTGGAATAATATAATTGTTTATAAAAGGAGAAGGAGGATTATATAAAGAATATTTATGAGTGATTAAGTGTGTTTTTTTTCATCGAATTTAATGACTAATAATATAAATTATTAACATTGGTAAATGACTAAT
>JBBPBR010000001.1:42425958-42457044 GCA_037974775.1 Cicer pinnatifidum | reverse complement strand
ATTCAAAAATTATTCAATTTAATAATAATACAATCACATAATATCTTTAACGATATATATATATATAACTATGATGGTTGAACTCTTAATATTTATTATTTAATTAGATGATTAATCCAATCCAAAAACTTTAAATGACAATATATGGACAAGTTTTCTTAATTTTTTCAACCACCATCTATTAAATCTTAAAAATATATCATTTATAGTCCTTCTTTAATATATAGATATATTTATGGTATCTTTAAATTCTATCAGCAATATCCATCCATCATCATCATCATGTTTCTTTCTTCTTTTTATAATAATGAAAATCATCATGTTTCTTGTTAGGATGACTACCTTTTGACTAATATATATATATATATTCCAGTGCATGAAGAGTCACCTTTTGCAATAAAGTAATGGTATAAGATACACTGGCTTCAAGACCTACCATTTCATATATTAGCACTTGGTTGTCAACAGCTTCAATTAGTATGATAAAATAAAATATATGCTTAATTATCTTCTCTCAATGATATTGTTTTATGTCAAAAGGGGTTGGATTTGACATATCACATGGCAATAGGTCCATTTGTCATCCATTAATATACCACTTTAATTAAATATATTTAAAGTCATATATTAATTTAAGGCGATTAATCTAAAAATCTTGTGATTAATTAAATCCCACATAAAATGTTGTAGTTGCAACATATGCATCAAAATGTGCGTTGGGTGGTCACAAAAATGGGTATCAAGTTCTTTGTTAGTTCAAATGGGTCCAATTTTTTTCATGACTTAACTATTTCATTCGAAGCATATCTTTTGTAAAAGTTGGATAAAATCTTAGAGGGACCCACAAACCAGATTTTCAGTACTTCTATAGCAAAAATATGATGATATGAAGATAGATTTTTTTATTTCCACTTTCTAAAGACTGGCACAAGAATACGAGCTTTATCTAAAATTAAAGAATTATAAGTGGTGTTTCAAAGAAAAAAATTAATTTTAAAGTGATTAAAATTTCTAATTAAGTATAATCAATTTTTTATTTTTAATATCAAATATAATTCAAATGTATTAAATTATTTATTTTATAATATAAAGTATTTAATTTTTCTCTTTAGAACAAATATATTTTTTTTAAATTGAATCCTTTGATAAATTTATTGTTAATTTAATTAATAATTGTGAATCATTTAATATGATCAAATATTAATGTATGATGTTATTTAAAAGTTAAAATGTGATAACTATCAATCATGTGAGACATATTTTTGTTAAATAAATTTTTCATACGTTAATAAACCTAAAAAGTAAAGCTTCTAAAATTTGAGCTAATTCATAATATATAAATAATAATACAAAGAATAATAATATTTGTACATCCTAATTATCTTGCATACATATAAAATCATTCTCTCTATTTTTCTCTCTCAAGTAATTGGGTGGATGTCTCCATCAATAATTTTTCATAAACAAAATCATGTTATGTTGTGTGTTATTATTATGAAATTTTGGAAAATAATACACTATTATAGGTGTGTGAATGAATCTTCCTTTATTTATTCGAATATTTAACACCTACATGCATTAATTCATTTATTATTATTATTTAGATTATTCGGTGTTGTTTTTGTAATTGCAAGTTGACGTTTGAGTGACTGAAAGCTTTGTCTTTTCATGTTTCCTTGTCCCACCCACCCTTCAATTGAGGTTTTGGGGTCAGATTCTACGATTTCCACAAGATTTTGCTTACTTCAACCCGTTCCTATTGCCAAACTACACGTACATTATGCCCATCTTTCTTTTATCTATTCCACAACTTTTTACTTTATTATTTTATTATTAATTAAACCTTTGTTTTATTATTTATGCCATATTACTATGTAGCATTACATCTATATCCCTATTTTATATTTAGAACATTTGTAATTTTAGTTTTCAAAAGTATACGAGGTTGTCATTTAATAATAAGTTGTCTCTTTTAAAAAAATATTACAGGAATATTTTTATTTTTCAATAAATATTTTGACAATTTGATAATTAATTTAAATTTTTGATCGAATCTGAAACTAAAATGATAATATTGTACACAAGTGATTTATCTATTTAGATTTGGGTAAACCAATATTTTAGTCTCTGAAAGTGTTAGACATTGTCATTTTAATCATTGACTCAGTTAAAAATTCAAATTAGCCATTAAATCATCAAAACATTGATCAATTTAGTCCTTGATCATATAATAGTAATTAAGTATTTTAATAATAAATTATATATTTTAGATATTTTTTATGATAATAAATTGTATCTTTTATAAACTATTTTAATAATTTAAAAACTAATTTAAATATTTTATTAAGTGAAAAAACAAATTGACATCCTTCTACACTTTAGTACACTTAAAAATGGTTTACCTATTTATATTTTTATGTGCACATGACTAGTGGGTCATGATGGATGTAATGTCCCCTTCATGAAGTGATGTGGCATCTCATGAGACCTATATAAAACCCATCATTCCCTCATTCAATTCAAAGCATCTTAAGCCTTTTGTTACATAGATATATTATCTATTCTCTTTATTATTATTGTTCATCCTTTTTCTCTTCTTGTTCAAAGTCATAACAAATTAAGCCAATTTAATAATTTGTACCAAAATGGCTTCTCTAGTTTGTGAAACTTTGGCTTATGATGGTGTCAAAGGGATGGAAATCAAGGGTGATCTTCTCAAGTCACTAATGGAAGAATTACCATGTGATGAAAGTGATGATGAAAGGTTAGATAGCTTAATAAGATCTTTTGAGGATGAAATAAGTGGAAGCAAGATTGGAAATAATGATTCACAATTGAAGAGTGGTTTTGAAAAAAGTAGTGAATCATGGAACATAGGACAAGTGGAGGAGGCCGGAGAGGACTATGGTGTTGAATATTGGATTGATATGGATTTAATGCCATCCCTTCAATTTGATGATGGAAATTGGGGAGCTATTGAGTCTTGTGGAGATGAGAAGGATGTGATGGTTGATCATTTAATGATGTGTGATGATGGCTTTGATATAGAAGAAAATTCATACAATTCTTTTTGGCAAGATAATTATGAGATGGGGTTGGTGCATTAATTTGATATTGCTTATGTATAGACTTTAGTTATGTTGTAATTAATTCTCAATCTTTTTTATTTGCTATGTATAATTGGGCTGATATATTGTCAAAAACAAAATTGGCTAAAATTATATGCAATTAAACGGAGTTTAAGTTGGAAATCAAAATACGGTCCTGTTAATTATATGTCAAATTTGTACCGGACAAGAAACAGGTAAAGCAATTTTTTTTAAAAAAACTAAGTTTATTTTTGCTAAAATTATATTAGATATTATTTATCTTTTATAAATAGCAGTTTTTATATCTTAAAGTTATATACAAAATTGTCATTTTTTACTCACGTGATGTGACATGACAACAAATTTTATTTTTAATTTAATTTTTGCAAAAAAAATTCTTAATTTTTAGAAGAAAAAAAGTTAAGAATATTTTAAAAAAAAAATTTCTCTCCATGTTCAATTTAAAAATTCAGTCATATAAAATTAAAAATTAGTAAAAGTATTAAAGAGTAATTCACGAATATCTCTCCTAACAATCATCATCTTTATCAACAAAATTCATAAATTCATAAATGGAAAACTCAATTTCTACTTAAAACCTTCAAATTCCAAATAAAAACAAACTCATCTTACTCCAACAATTTTTCCTTCTCCTCTTCTATAATCTATTCCTCTTTACCTACACCAAAATTACCACAACACCCAAAACCCAAAACAGACCTAATAACAACACCATTCAAAACCTTACTAATTAACCTCTTCTTCTTAAAACCCTCACCAAAGACCCTAACATACAATACACCCCATTTTCCAAATAAGTTAAATTCTTAAAATGAAAAAGAGACCAAAAATATTGTTACAAAAGTCATGTCTTTCATAAAAACAATATAGATTTTGTTGTTGAAGAAAGATGGAAGAAAAAATTTGGAATTTTGGTTGAAGAGAAGCGGAAAACGATAAAATTTTAGATTTTTTTTTAATTATTTTTAAAAATTCATAATTTTATATTAAAATAATTATCAGAACAATAAATAAATAACAAAATTACTGATGTGTCACAAAAACACAATTGAGGATCTTGTAAAAAATATTGAGAGGAGCGACAAATAGTAACTGAAATATTATATTTGAAATTAATAAAAGTCATATATAATTTTATCAAAGATTCAAAATAACGTCATTATAACATAAACATAAAATATATAAAAGAATACATTTACCTAAAATCAAAGTTATGTTATGTATTCTTTTAAAAACTTTAAATCATCAATAATTGAATGAGAAATAAAGTGGTTAGCTACTTCTTTTTCAATATTAACCTATAATATTGTTAGCAAAAGTTTCATTCTCCATTTTATCACGCAATCTTATCTTGATTATCTATATTATTGAATATGATCTTTCTGTAGTAGTTGTAGAAACTAGATGAGTTAATATAAGTCAGATTAGCGGATTAGGCAAGTATGATGTTTGTGTCTTCCTTGTTATTTAGAACTTCACACAATTTAAACATAGTTGACAAGTTATTAATTCAAATATCGAAAAACAACAAATATTATAACTCAAAAACCAACAATCTCATGCTAAATCTAAGTCCATCTCGTGTTGTAATTTGAATAGGAAATTAAAACAAAAAATCAATTAAAACCTAGGTAGTCAATTGCGCTAGAGCAGCGTGACACAATGCCTGACCACAGAGGCATGGTGCGGTGCGACACAAAAACACGAAAGCGATTGTTTTGGTTGGATTTGTGGGTCACGAGTCGTGCTCGAGTGGTGTGTTTCTCGTGGGCAAGAAAATGTGAATGTGTTTTGTTTTTAAGAAAAACTAAAATTACCCTTAAATTTTAAAAATTTATGGAGGTATTTTAGGTTTTTCACTCTTAACCCTAATTTTAGTGTCTTTTTCTCTCATTCGAACACTCATTTCCACTTAGTTTTTTGCAAATACTCCCTTCTTTCCTACAAGATCCAACAACGACCACCACCATCGTCCATCATCCAAATTCTTATTTCTTTCTCAATTACATGCCTTCCTTCTCTATTTTCTTACTCATTCCTATGTTTTTTTCTCCCTTTAGTTATTTCTTTTCTTACTTATTCTTTCATTATTTTTTTACTTAATCCTGCTTTTTTTTTTCTAAGGTTTTTTTCCTCTGTTTTTATATTCATCTTTATTTCCTTAATTTTTATTGGTATTTAAATGTATATATTAATTAAGACATGAATTTTTATTCATATTTATAAATATTTTAAAATTTGAGTCGTTATTTAATTTTACATAAAAATATATGTTTATATAATATTATTTATGTAATTTGTCTAAAAAATAGTGGTCATCCCATTAACTTGCAATCAAGTTGTCCGCGATAGGCCACTGTCTAAAATTAGCTACATAGATTAAAACCAACAATCTCATGCTACAAGTTCAATCAAAGAGGAAAAGAAGGTTACAAACTTGAAATTAAAGAGGGAGGGGTATACTACTATTACTATTTACATTATTATTAATGTACTAACATTATTTTAATAATATACTACTACTATTATGTGTACTTTCAAAAGATAATTAATTACCCAAAAAAAATAAAAATGAGCTGAATTGTTGTTGTAAGTATGATAAAAGACGTTCATTTTTAAACTTTTTCGAAGTTGGCTCCCATTGATTTAATTTAGAATTTTACACAGTCCTTAAGTTTGGGTTGATTTATGCAATTTTTTTTATGCCGGCCGGCTAAGAGACATAATAGAATAAGATATTATATACTATCATAATTTTATGTTTTACAAATCAAAATTATATGATAAGTTTAATCGTAAATTTTATTAAATTTTATCTTTTTAATTAAAATTATTAAGTTGAATATGAGATAAGTTAAAAACTAATCAGACAAGATAAAATATAAATATAAATAAATAAATAATATATTAAATTAATATTAATAATTTACAAGTTTAAATATGTTTTTAATATTTATAAAATCTTGATATTTTAGGTTTAGTCTTTACAAAATAAATATATATCTTTTAGTTTCTATAAAATAATATTGCAAATAATTTTAGTCTTCCTTGAAATGAAATATTTTATTTGATTTTTAAATTTTTGAATGATTTTTTGCAAATATATTTAAAATATTATAAAAAGTTCATTTATAAAAATTTATAATTTTTTAACTAAAAATAAATTAAATATTAACTTTTTAAATGCAAAAATCTCTAGATAAAATAACAAAAATATAAACGTAAAAATTAAATTTTAAACTCATTTTTTTTAAATAAATTTAAAAAACCTATTTAGCCCTAATCTATATTATTCCAAAGTACATTTTCAAAAACTTTTGAAGTTAATAAGAAATTGAGGGTGCTCACAAAATAGTTGGACCAAAGCCCAATTCATTATCTTAATTTGGTTGGACCAGCCCTGTACTTTCATGTTCGGTTTAAAGGCCCAACCAATTCAACAATTTGGTTATTTTCTCAAATGGCTTCCTTCTTGCCTCTTTCAAACCTCACCCTTACCCTTTCAAATCATTAAGTTATTTTGTTCTGCTTTTTATTGATGTCGAAATAAAAAATGTGTGGAAGGAAGGTAATGAAGATTCATATATTGTAGATCCTGTTTCAATAACTGCCCAGATTTAACACTGATGGTGGTTTGTTTTCTCTTTCAGGATTTGATGTTCAACCTTACTCATCTGAGCCCTTCCTTCCCACTTTATCAATTTATTATTTTTCCTCAAATAAATATTATATACTTATTGTTCCTAACAACTATCAATGAGATTTGTTCTTGTGACCCCTTTTGAAATAACAAATTTTTTTTTCTTTTAAGATTTAGGTTTTGTAGTTTTTATTATGTCAAATTAGGCAAATTCCACTGCTACTGATGCTTGAAAACGGTTCAAAACTCTAAGGATTTTTCTTAATTTATTGAAGTAGTAGTTCATGATCTTCTTCATTCCTAGGACTGAGAAAGTGACTTGATTGACGGACGAAAAAAAAAAAAGGGAAAATGAATGTGCTCCTAAAAACTTTCGAATCGAAGTCAATCAAGTCACAGTTTCAACCATAAGGACATGTGGAATTTCGGGAACTTCTTACTTGTAAAGAGGGTTATCGATCATAGTTAGAGTTTCTGGTGATTTTTAAGCATTAGTCTATGGTAGATTATGTGTTGAGTGAGTCTGTATGCATGGACAGTTATGAAAATGATGATTATAGCAGGTACTTCTGATATATGGTTTGACACATCTAGTGGTTTTTCTTTTGGTGTAGCTTACTGTATTGTAGCTGTGCTGGGAATCTGGATTGTGTCTGCAGCATGATTATATAAATAATAACTGCTCACTGATTTGTACACTGTCCAATTTATTGCTGATATAATGAATACATATGCAATGAAGAATTATGCTAGTTTAGTTGCTGCTTTTGATATATCCGTAGTATGAGTATTGAAATCATTCATATGCAAATTTGTAAAAAGTCTTACTATGAGGTGGGAAATGCTTTTCATCGTAAGACCATTTTATCACAAATAATGGAGTAAATTGTGATTTTGCCATTTTGGTCTTTAAAGCTGTGTTGTTGTTAGAATAGTCCTTGAATGTATTAAAGTTATAAAAAAAACATACCTATATATGTCATTTACTAGTCAGTTTAATCCTCAAATGTGTCTTTTGTTGATTATTTAAGTCCTCAAGTGTATTTTTTGTTAGTTAATTTTGTCTATAAAATTACTAATAAAATAGACTCTTGGGGATGTGTTTGTAATTCCAATATTTAGAGACTATAGTGATACAACAGCTAAACCGAATTTGTTTTGAATATACTCTAATAAAATATTGATATTGATGTTTTATGATCCTAACTAGTGGGATTAGCTGTGATTATATTAATTGATGTTGTTATTTGATTTTAAGGCTTTGAGTTTTGCTGGCCCTTTTGCATAATTTGCTAGTGCAACTAATTTAACTTCCTAAGAACCTTTTAGCAAAGTTTTCCACCATCAAGAACACAGAGCAATGTACTCACATTATGTATCTGATTCAATCCAGGGTAGTATATGAGTGTGTGTGATTTCATTACCTTGCCTTGTGATTGAAGTTGAAGCTTAGCTTTTGGAGTATATGTTCTAAGGGGAGAAATCTAGGATTAGGAAGCTCAAGAGATGATAGCGAAAACTTTGTTGTTCTTCTAAATTGTGTATCTGTAATGAACCTTCCTTTGGCAAGGAGAAAAAGAAAGGCTCAATGTGTTGTTTGGGAGTTTCATCTTTGATCATTTCATTGAGCATAGTTTCGTCCGGTTCTTGTTTTTGTAGCTCGATCTCTACCAGCAGATTTACTGCCTTTGTTTGAAGAAATTTGAGAGAATGAAAGGACGTTGGAATGGAGCAACTCATTATGGCCAGAACCGAAGAGTTAAGACAGGAAAATCTTGACACAGGGAAGATGTATGTTTTAATCAAGTAGTTTTTTATACTTCGGAATCTTAGTACATGATTATTTTTTCATTGAATATGGTTGAATACTGTTGAATGATTATGTATTAAAGGTTCTTTGATGAAGCTATATTGATGTTTTAGACAATGATTCTTTATGCAAACCTTATTCTACATACATGTCCATTCCCGACAAAAGTTGTTCCAACTTCCAAGGCTCACACTTGTGCAGTTGAAATCGAGGTTTCTCCATTTCATTTGTTTGTTGCTCTTAATGATTAATAAACTTTACAACTTTCAAAATCCATCATTAATGTTCATAATTTTAATTGAGTGTCTTGCACCTCCAAAGAAGTCTAATTAGGTGAATAGAAAGTGCCAGTTAGCATTTCTGATGAGGATCAAAGTAATGATAAACATGTTGAAGAACTTTTTATTAATTGTTTGTTCAATACATTGACTGCTATTGATGTTTCATCATTGGTATGCTACTTCCTCATAAAATATTCATTCTACATTTTTTTTATAAGAAACATATTCATTCTTCCTCTAGTTTATGGATAAATATATTTTTAATTCTTACAGTTACCTCGGGTTTTTTTAGTCACTATTTAGAGATTAAAGTATATAGTTTTGTGATTTGTAAGGACTAAAAAGTAGATGCAAAAGACTGAACCGAGAATTTAAATTTTAAATGTCTTAAAAATATATTTTTTTAACCATATGGGTTTTAATGTTTTTTTGGTTATTCTTCAAATGTTAGAAGTAATAATCTTTTTAAACAGTGTAATTTGTTTCTGTGCTATTTCCATCAATCAAATCCTATGTTTGGATTCCTAAGCTTGCTGATGAGAAAATGACAAGAAATCTTATATAAGCCTTCATCATATGACTATTAGATTCCTAAATAGTGGACTGATTCACCGGATGCAGTTTGTTCTTTGATGTGTTCTATGCTTTTCTCCAGGTTAGTAGATGGTAAGCATTAGATAGGTTTGATCATGAGTGTGACATTTATTTGTGCTACTCATGTCATATGAGCACTAAATGATCTATTTTTTTTTTTGTCACAACTGCAACTTGTACTACTCATGTCAATCAGACAACTGAGCACTAGATGATCTTTTCTTTTTCTTTTTCTTTTGCTTGTTAGACAATATACTGTATGCATAATTCAGCAAACATTATAAGATAAATTATTCTTATATTTCTTATATTGAAACATCAAACCAAAACTCAACTTATTATTTATATTGGTTTTGTCGAAGCAATATTGATTAGATGTCATTTCAATTGTAAGGAGAATGAAGACCTTGAATTTTACTTCTCCAAAATGTTGTGATCCTCTTTAAGATATTAGATAATTTTTAGGCAAAATTACTCCCATAATCCTTTGTCTTATTTACAAATAATAGTTCAGATAAGACAAAAAACAATATTCCAGCCTTTTATATATTTTTTTTCCATTTTAACCCTTTATCGTATAAAAAGTACGCAAAGAGACTGGAGAAAAAACAGAAAGATATGTCTATGTTAAGATAATTTTGTAAATATTGTAAAATATCGAAGACCTAGAAAAAAAAAAAGAAGATAAACTATAATTGTGTGTATATATTAAAAATAATGGATAATTTCGAGCATGTGTTAAAAGATAAATGATCTACACTAAAAAAATAAACGAACAACTAAAATTCTCAGTTACATATTTGATTATTACATTTACATCAAAATGAATTACTTTTTAGATTATTTACGTGTAAATTGAGGTCACAAAATTAAATTTGCGATGTTATAAATTAATTGTCCTTGTATATATGTACATAAAATTAAGTTTGCATATATCTTAAATTAAATTTATTTATATACGTGAATGAATTCATCTAGTTTATTTGAGGAAAAAACATTTAAAATTAAAGTATAGTGGTTAACGCTGAATTAAATTTCCCAAATTTTTAAGTTGTGATCCATTCTACGCTACAATTCTGAATCTAGATCTGTTTTTTTTTTTTTTATATAGCCGATCGACTTGTAATTAGTTCACAGATTGAAATGGATCTTGTCCCCTAAAACTATGCCATGCCGAGAGAGAGTAAAAAAATGTTAAAATATACTTTTTATCGTTAAGTTATTTTTAAATTTTATTTTAATCTATTGAGTTTTGTTGATTTTATTTTAGTTTTTAAGTCATAAATATTAATATTTTGGTACCAAACCTATTTTTATTCTATTTTAGTCCATTAAGTTATAAATATTAAATATTTTAGTATTTTTAGTTACAAAAATTAAATATTATGGTTATAGACTTAAATATATTTTTGATAATTTATTTTTTATTAAATATTTATTTTATTTATTATTATTCTTTATTTTTTATATATAATAAATATAATTTTTTTTTATAACTCTTTCAAATATATCTATCATAATTGTCATGAACTATTGAAATATAATTTTAGATTAATTATAATATTTAGTGTGCAAATTTAATAATTTTGATGAATGTCATTCATTTCAATAAATTTATATTTATTTTGAAGTATGTGAGAATAAATTTTTTGAATGTAAATCTATCTGATTAAATTGATATTTTTTTATAAAATATTATAACAAATAAATTATTAAAAGAGATTCTAATGATAAAAAATTATTATAATTTTTGTTATGAAAATAAAAAAGACTCAAATAAATTATTTATGAAAGGTAAATGTTGAAAATTAATTAAAAATAGATAAAAGGATTGATTAAAGAGATAAAAAGTAAAATAGTGTGGAAATAAAGTTACCGGATGAGGGGATCCAAACCTTTTCCATAGATGCTTCAAACAAAATCTAATGGTGAATTCCAGATTGAAAAGAAAAAAAAAAAGAGTAAGAAATAATGAGCAATAAAAAATTAACAGTTAGAAATAATGAGCAATAAAAAATTAACAGTTAGAAATTATGAGCAGTAAAAAAAATTAACAGAAACAAATAAAAGGAACGAAAAAATGGAAGGACGGCGACACGATCCTCCAGTCGCAAACAGAAGAAGGTCGTTGTGGCGAACAATGTCGGTGCCAGGCGGAGCCGGAGGCGGCGGCGACAATACGGCGAAGGCAATAGTGGCCGAGCAGATCTCGCAGACTGTTCAATCCACATCAAACCTTCTTCACCTCATGCAACAATCTTCTCCTGCTCAGGTACTATCATTTCCGTTCATCAATTTCATTCAAAATCGAAATAAACAAAAAAAGAAAAGTTGAATTTTATTCCAGTGAATTTTAATTGCAAAATGTTGTTAAGGCGTGATTGTTGATGTTGTTGTTTGGTTTTTAGGGTTTTGAATTTTGACACTTTTGTAGGCCAAACTTGTTAAGCTTCCCAAGAATCTCTTGGCAAAAGTTTCCACTATTAAGAATACAGAGCAGGTAATTGCATTGATGTAAGATGGTTTGTGAGTGTGAGCAAATGTTTAATGTGTGTGTAATGGTTGATGTTTTTTGTTGTGTTGTACAGGTTTTAGAGCAGTTGCCTCGAGTAATATCATCACTTGATGCACACATGGAAAATGGGTTGCAAAAGTTAGAATCTTTTCTTGTTTAATTGATTAATGATTATCAATATGCTGTATATATTTTGAAAATAGGCTTTATGATTATGAATGAGTTTTAACTGTGCTAAAACTGTCATATTTGTCTTGAATATATATTATATTGATGGCTACTGATTGGAAGTCATGTTGTCAGTCATGGATCACGGAAAATAGTAGTTTGTTCAAATTCTGCTACGTTAGTACCCCTATAGCTGCTATTTGACCATACTTTGTGCTAAATCGTGTATTGCAGAACAATAGTGGTTTGTTCAAATTCTGATACGCTATGGGCTACTATTTGACAACATTGATTGGGAGGCGCTACAGTTTTTTTCTTTTAAGTTTGTTTTGGAGTATGATATATTTTTTTTAATATGGCTGACGTGAGTTACAAATTTGTAGTGTTCCACATCTGAAGACTGTGGTTCAATTACTTGCAAATATGGAAAGTAGCCAGCTTAGTTCACTATCTCGAACCCATGTTCTTGAGAAGGTATGAATATATTATAGGTTTGTTGCTGATGTAGTCATGAAGATTGCCTTATGATTGATATTGAAGTTTAAGATATGGAATATATGTTATCATTGTGGAAATCAAGGAACAACAAGTTGATAAGAGGGCTTAACATGGCTCAGTTGGTTGAATCCTTGACAGCAAAGTCTTTGTTGTTCATCTAGATTTAAGTGTTGTCAATTGCAAATCACGGAAAATAGTTGTTTGTTCTAATTCCACTTCGCAACCTACATCACCACTATGACCGCTATTTGACTACATTTTGTACTAAATAGCGTATCGTGGAACAATAACAAGTTGTTCAAATTCTGTTAGCTATAGTGCTATAATGCCACTATAGCCACTATTTTACAACACTTATCTAATGATGTCCATAATGAACCTTTATCTGTTATAGAAGAAAGAAAGGAATGATACTATTTTTAAGAAAAACCAACCTGTGCGTGAGATCAACTTCAATAATTGAAGAAAACTTCTATTCTCGCCCCCAACTTTTGTCCGGATTGGCTAATTAGGAGGTGTATTTTACATGTCCGGACTGGCCAATCCGGACGTGTATTTTTGTGAATTTGAGAACATTAGAGGTGAGAGAAGAAACACCCTAATGAAAATTTGGTGCTTTGTGTGACTGATCACAGGCTCAACCGATTCCAGCAAACGACACCAGTAGTGCAATATATATAAAAGAGGGTCAAATTTCAGACATAACTCAAATAGCTTCCATCATCTTCACTTCACCATTGCTAATGGTGGATTATCGCCAGACCTTTCCAAATGATTTTTTATTTATTTAAATTTTCGTTTTCTTTTTATCGAAGTGGAAAAGTGTGTGGAAGGAATGTAATGAAGATCCATATGTTGCAGATCCTGTTTCAATAACTGCCCAGCTTATTGCTGATGGTGGTTTGTTTTCTCTTCCAGGATTTGATTTTTACCTTACTCATCTGAGACCTTCCTTCCCACTTTCATCAGTTTATTATTTCTATTTTCCCTCAAAAATATATTCTATACTTTATTAGTTTGAAAATGCAAAAATCATGCTATTTTATTGCCTCTAACAACTATCAATGAGATTGGTTCATATCAACCCTTTTTAAAGAACTATTTTCTGTTTTTTTTTATGGATCAAGGTTTTGTAGTTTTGATAGGTAAAATTAATAAGGTGGATCACTTAATAAGTGGTTCAGCATTAACAATACTTGAAAATGGTCCGAAACTCTATTCTTTTATAGAAGCAGAGTTCATGAACCTTCTCATTCTTATGTGTGACTGATCATTTTCAATTGTTTTCCCCTATCAGGAACTTGAACCAGGAAATCAATCTCAAGGGACGGATTAATTGAACTTTCATTGTTTGGGAATTTCACCTCTGATCAATTCAAACAGAATTTTTGGAAGCTTTGGACTCATCATCCTTGATTTCTTCAATAGCTGCTATGTTTCTTCTTGTGTGTTTCTGCAAATCAAATAACAAAGTGCTGTCCCACATTCCGATGATGTATATGGTGATTCAACTGGAGAAAGCTGTCAATATTATTAGTTATGACAATGTGCCAAATTTTCAGACTGGGAATTGTGTCACAATGAGCTCGAAGTCAAGCTATTAATTGACGGATTACAACTGCTAACATATGTATATGTGTACACGTTTTCAGCTTCTGTTTTTTTGGTTTTCTGATTATCCAACCTTTGCCAAAGGTATTGTGCATATTTTATTCGTGTTACTTAAATCAATTTCCTTTTTTTCTTGTTATGAAATGTACCCTTTCCAGTGCAGAGAACACAGAACAATCATCACTTATGTGATAATAGCATTTCTACTACCTTATACAAATGTACAGAAGCACTTCTACTTCTATGACGATAGCACAATGTCATTTTTTATTTATGTACAGAAGGAAGAAAAAAATGTCTGAGTTAGTCATTCTCATGACATTTTAAATTGTTTCTGCAGAGAAAAATGCAATACATAAACTCTGCTATTGAAAACTCTAGATTCAAGAGTTTTAGCATGTTTTTATTCAATTTCTTAGTCCTGCAATGATCTTAGATCCTGCAATCTCAAGACAATTGATGGATTTATCGTTGCTTCAACTGGAGTTTTATTTGATTGCAACAGTACAACCAGAAAAACAAAAGGCTAAGCTAATACCCCCTCGGGGACAACAAACCTTCTCATAAATTCATTTCTCCAGTGTTATTAATAGAAGGATTGCAAAGTTCCCCCAATTGAAGATTTTTTCAAAAAAAAAAAATATTAAAACACTACTATCATGTGAAAACCAAGTGTCCACTTTTTCAAAATTCTCATATAGTCAAATTGGTTGCAAATCTCTTAATAGAATTGTCTAGCTAAGTATTTTTGCAACTAAGATGTTTTCGAAAAACTATTTTAAAAAAAAATTTATGTCTGCGTACCTGCTAAATTATGCAAGGCAAACTATCAACCAATAAGTCACAATATGTACCATGGAAAACTATTACTTTAACACAAAATGTAACGGAGTTCTACTGTATCGTTAGAAAACGGTTCTAGAAATACACTTTCATATGGTGGTTAATGCCACTCGTAATATGGTACTATGACTACTCATAACTACGATACAAAAATCACTCTAAAACGACAATGGTATTAGGACCACTCAAAATATAAGGGTGGCTCCGCTCTAAAATAAAGGTGGTATCATAACCACTAAAAATCGAAGGAATAGAAAGAAAGTGGCAGAAGTGGCTCGGAAATGCATCGAGCGAGAAAAGAGAAAGTTGAAAATTGTAGGGGTTATCTATTTATAGAGGAGTTCTGCAACAAATAGTAGCAGAAAAAGCTTGACCGGTTAAATTGGAAGTGTGGAGTAAAATTAAAATCAGTAGTTGTTGACTTGATAATGACCAAATTCCTCTTATTCTAGGAAATAAATAATGTTTAATCAACGGTATTAAAGTGGCAGATTTCCACACTTCCCCTCAGGCTAGTTGTAGATGTTTAGCAATCCTAGCTTGGATGTAAGATTCTCAAATGTTTTCCTTGGCACTGCTTTGGTTGTTGGCTTGTAGGGGTATACTGGAGTGACATATTCCTATTTTCAATATTTTCTTTGATAAAATGACGATCAATCTCAACATGTTTCGTCCTGTCGTGATGAACAAGATTCTTAACAATGTTGATGGTAGACTGATTATCACACAACACCTCTATGGAAATTGAATTTAGAACTCCAATTTCATGAAACACGTTCTTTAATCATATTCCCTCACAAATACTTTGAGATAAAGCTCTAAATTTGGCTTCTGTTGAACTACGAGATGCAACATATTGTTTTTTACTTCGCCAAGTGACTAAGTTTCCCCAAACAAAGGTACAATAGTCTGATGTCGAGCGTCGACCAGTAACAAAGTCCGTCCAATCAACATCGATGAATATTTCAATTTCTCCATTTGTTGTTTTCTAAATAATACCTAGTCTGGTGTCATTTTCAAATATATGAGAATTATGTGTCCTGCTTCCATATGTTTTTATGTGGGACAATTCATGAATTGGCTCACTGTACTCACTGCAAAACGAATGTATGGTCTAGTATGAGATAAATAAACGAGATTTCTAACTAATCTTTGATATCTTCCTTTATCTACTGGTGCACTATTGTCTAGAGTCCCTAACTTCATAGTTGCATCCATAGGAATTTCAGATGGTTTACATCCAAGCATATGTGTCTCTTTTAGGAGATCTAGGACATATTTTCGTTGAGAAACTGAAATACCTTTCTTAGATTGAGCAACCTTCATCCCAAGGAAATATTTGAGATTTCTCAAGTCTTTGATCTTAAACTCTTTGGCTAGGAAACTCTTTAATCTCTTCATCATTATCTACTATTAGAACAATATCATCAACATATACAATAAGAATAACTTTCTTCCTTGACGTTGATTGTGTCAAAAACATTGTATGATTTGTTTGAAATTGAATGTATCCAAACTTCCTTACCACCTTTGTGAATATGTCAAACCAAGCTCTAGGTAATTGTTTCAATTCATACAAAGATTTCTTGAGTTTGCAAACTTTATTTGTATCGATAGAGGTCTCAAAACACGGGAAATTCTCTATGTAAACTTCATTTTCAAGATCCCCATTTAGAAAAATATTTTTCACATCTATTTCATAGAGAGGCCAATCAAGATTTGAGGCAAGTGAGAGTACAATCCGCACCGTGCTGAGTTTTGAAACATGTGCAAATTGAAGTAACAATGTCAATTATAAGAAAGGGAGTTTGAATTATAATTGCCCCTTTTTAAAAATTCCTGTTAAAAACTAAAATGTTTAACTCAAGATTGATATTGGTTACAAACGAATAATGTTCTTGGTTAATGGAAAAAAAAACAACAATATTAATTTATCAATATAAAAACTGATTTTAAGATAAAAAGTAAATGGAGATAAGGAAAGAGAGATCACACCAAAATATATCTTGGTTCACCAAATTGTGAGATTTTCCACTAAGTGTTCAAAGCAAGAACGTTCTTGGTTTTCACACAACTTTCACAGGTCACTCTTGATCTATTACAAAGTTCTACCTTTCTACCTAGAAAGGATTTGCACAGGTTACCTTACACTATTTCATAAAGGATTTTACAAGCTACCTTTTAAATCATAAAATGATTTTTACACATTACTCAAGCTATGTCAACAATATAGCCTTAAGTTATAATGAGATTGTTAGATAATATATTCTCAATTTTAGAACTCAGTAAGTATTGATTCTAATATCACACCAAAGATATAATTAAAACCTAGAATGATTGAGAAGCTCGAGTATGATTGAATGAATGATGTTTTACTTGACACTTTGAGTTTTGATTTGTTCTTCATCGTGAAGCTTTATTTATAGGCTTTAAGAGAGCTTATGACAGCTCATTTAGCCATTGGAAATAATCCAACTGTCATGAGTTAGTGAATGGATAAGATCAACCATAAGACAATAATGTTCTTGCTGAAAACTGAAATGTTCTTGTGAACCAAGAACGTTCTTCGAATTTGTCTTGAGATGAGCTGACTTACGTTCTGATCTTGACAGTTGTCTGAAGTGATCTCAGGCCTTAAATCATGTGTGCATGTCTGTTTGAAAGTACAACAGCAGTGTCCTTTCCAGCTTGTCAGTTTGTACTTGCACTTGCTTAACTTGGAGAATGATCTTGCTTTATGTATTTTGTGAAGCAAAGTGTTTTGTCTTCGAATTCTGGAATTATTATTGCTTAGATTGATCCTTGCATATTTCTGATGAAGATATGAAATGAATTACACTTCCTGAATCGAATCTTTTATATAGAAATTTGACCGTTCTTGTTAATCTACAGATGTGGAGAACGTTTTTCGTTTTTCAAAAATGTGTCAAGAACGTTATTCGTTTTACTGATTTGACTTTCTTTATTTTAATAAGATTTGTTTTGAAATGCTTGGTACCTATCTTGTTTTAACACACTCAAATACATATATTAAATACCAAAATACTTGGAATTGTAATTAGAAGTCGTAATTAACCTTTTGTTTAATTTTCATCAAAATATTAATTTGGAATTTTGTATCAACACAAATTTCTTTTAATAGTCAATCCCATAAGATTGTGTAAATGCTTTTGCTACCAGATGTGCCTTGAATCTGCTGATGTTGTCATCTGAGTGTTGTTTAATGGTAAAAATCCATTTGCATCCTACTGGATGTTTTCCTGATGGTAGATCAGATAACTCCCAAGTTCCGTTGTTTTTAGATTTAAGAACTCTATTCAAAACATAGCAAACAATCAATTTAACTTCCCTCCACCAATGAGATGCATCACCAGAGTTAAGAATAATAGCAATAACTAGTTCAATAAGAGTTTTATTATTTCTTTCAACTTTATCATTCATTTCAAGCGAATTATAAAACTCATTAAAGTGCAATTATTTAATTTATAATTATATGCAAATTATAAAACTCATTAAACAAACTAGAATCATAATAGGTTCATCTTAATCTTTCTACTAAATTGATTTTCAATTTCAGTTACAAAGATCCTAAACATATCAAACGCTTCACTTTTATTGTTCATTAGATATACAAAAATATAGTCAAAACAATCGTCAATAAAAGTGATAAAATGTGTTTCTTTAAAGTCACATCAAGTTTACATATATCATATTGTATTAAATCTCATTATTGATTTATGTGAACTATTTGTTATTTTAGTTTAACTATAAAAACCACACTTTTGAAAATCATTTCAAGATAACTTTGGAATTAAACTTGAGTTGCTTAAGTTTGAACTCACATGACAATGTCTAGCATGCTATATTTTACAATCACAAACATACAAGCAGAAAAAGACATTTTCTTAATTTCAACATTTAATTTAAACAAGTCATCAATGACCTACAATTCTCAACAAAAATATCATATTTAGAATTGGTGTACAAATATGCCCCCAATAAGTAAACCTTACTTATTTAAAAGAAAACCATAAACAAGATTTAAAAAATATAAATCTCTAGAGACGGGTTATTAGACTATCTAGAAAAATTTATTTTGTTTTACGCTCGAGAGGATTTTTGAAATCCTTCCAAGCAGAGAAGTTTGTCAATGATAAAAGCAATTTGAAATTATTCATCTAAAGTCATGCCTTAAAAGATGATCTTATGAGATATCTTCTGAATTTCGCGGGAGTAAGTCTCCATAGATCTGTTATTGGTCATCTTATACTTTGATAATTGAGGTAGCGACTCACGGTATTGCTGGAATTGTAGTAGTCATATAGATCATCAACAAATTCATTAAGAATATAATTCTTACAAAGGTAATGATTATCCTCCTGTGGATTAATTCTTCAACTTTCTTATCATTTTCTGTTTGCCTCAAACTGAAATAGTTTATTGAAATAAGGGACAACATAACCAAATCTAAGAATCTCTTCGATTGACATGATAGAAACAAATGTCTTAAAATTGTCTTTTTTGAGTTCGAAAAAATATTTCAAAATAAATTTATGCAACCGAAAATATTATTGGGTTGAGTCGAGGACTAAGTCGCACTCTTTAAGACATTTCGTGTCACTTCCCAAAGTTCTCAGGATAATAAAAAAGGCCAAACAAACTATATTGAAGTTCTACTGTATTGTATAAAACTGTTCTAGAAATACATCTTCAATATGGTGGTTAAAGCCACTTTTAATACGATACTATGATCACTCATAACTATGGTACAAAAACCGCTCTAAAACGACAATGACAATGATATTAAAACCACTCAAAAATATAAAGGCTACGACATAAACCGCTCTAAAAATTGAAGAGTGTACGCGGACTTCTCTAAAATGAAGGTGATATCAAAACCACTAAAAATTGAAGGGACATGATGAAATGAGACAAATAATTCAAAAATGCATCAAATAGAAGAGAGAAAAAAAAGAAAGTTGATAATTACATTAAACTTTAGTATATTATTAATTACTTATTTATAAGGAGGAACATAAAAACTGACTCCAAAAAATGAATTTGCGTAATTGCTTATTTGGCTAAGCAAAATTGATACTCGAAAATTGCAGAATGAAGTAAAATTAGGATTGTTGACTCTATGGAAGACAGAAACAAAATTTATTATCCGTACCATTATTTCATTTCTTTGATTGCTTTGTTTTAGAAAAGAAATAGAACAATTTTTCTCTAGATAATGTCTTGCAATTTAATTTTTAAATAAAAAAATAGTAATATTTGTAAATAAAATGTCCACATTAATATATGTAAACAATGACAAAATTTCACCTTCCTTTCCTTCCCCAATTTAAATTTTTTGAATTAAACATATTTCAATTAATTATTTGAACTTTACTTTGGTATTTCCCTTATTAGTTGATGAGGTAAATTTGAAAGTGTACAATTTACTTTAATTTTGGCCCTTATTGGTTGATGTATTTTTTTTTACAAGTGGTAAAACTAATTTTTTTTATGGAAAAAAAAAATATTTTTATTCTTTTGAATTGATACAAATTACATCGATCAAGAACATTACAATTCAAAACTGTTAAAACCGGAAAAAATGAATCTGCAAACAAACTCACAATATACAAATTAATAACATCAAATTATAAAATATCTACAAATATAATAACCAGTGTTCAAAATACTTATGTCTCTGAAACTGATGCGTCAGTCTGAATCAAAGAACACCACAACAAAATAGTAAACAAAAAATCGCATGGAGATGACGAACAAGTACAACATCAAATTAAGACGATGAAACCACAACAAAACACACAAAAAAACTAAATATGTTTGATTTTTTTTTTTTTTATTATAAAAGAGAATAAAAAACAAATTAGATGAATGATTTTAAATAAAAAATTGACTTTAAACTACGTCTTTAAAAAAAATAATGAACTGAACAAAAGAGTGACATCGAAGTAACTAGACTTAATTGCATTTTTGGTTCCCCTATTTTAGCTGAATCATGAAAGTAGTCATCTAATTTTATTTCTCTTCAGTTTTAGTCTCCTAAACAAAATTTTAGGTAAAAATTTGATAAAATGTCATTTTTTTAAAGGTACACCACACAATTTATAATAATAGATTTCATATACAATTATTGCGCCACAAGATTTTAAGACATTGTGCGACTTAAATAAAGCGCAAAAAAATAATATTTAATTAAATTTTGGACCAAAATACTGTTTGGAGATCAAACCTGAGGAAAAATAAAATAAAGAGACTATTTTTGTGATTCAACTAAAATAGAAGGACTAAAACTACAATTAAATCCACATGAATTCTATTTCAACATTCAAGTAATTATAAATTAATTAAATAAAGAAGTGATTAATTTGATTGAAGCAAGAGTCATAAATTATAACAATGCAATATAAATAAATGAATAAGAAAGTAAATTGAACAAGATTGCAAATTATTTTAGAATAATCGTTAAGAAAGTTTCTAAAAATAAGATAATTTTTTTTCACATGTAATTTATTATTCCAAATTAGGTACCCTTTTATTAATGTTAAATTCTTGTTGAAGGTTTTATATCTCGAAATATAAAAACTTTTTTTAGGGAAGACATATACAAATTTTGAAGTCATGATTAAAGTGATCATAGCTCTGATAATACCTTTGCTTTTCATCTAAATATATATAACAAGATTCTCTTCGTCTTGCTTGATCCGGATATCCATACAATACAATGAAACACCATTTTCTATTATGCGATTCACAATGTTAATTCTCCACATATTTCTTCTTTATCAAGAACAAAAGCTTAGTCAAATCCCATTAACATTATTTTATTCAATATTTGTGGCATGATCAAGTGTTTCATAGAAGAACATAATTTTTGGCCTGTTACTTAGATATTTTTTCCACTACATGATGCCATCGTCGTCCTCTTTATCAAACAAAAATAATCTTGGTTCCCTAATCAGCCATAGTAGAAAATAGAAAACACTAAGAGTTTAGTGTAATTATGAGAGAAAACTATAATTAAAATAAATTACTTAAACAAGAGAAAATAATGATTAAAAAAGATATAAATTACCAAAATTAAAAGATTCCAAACGTAGAAAATCCTATTCCAATTATCTTTAGCATATTTTACTTATCTTGAGATTCCCAACTAACATAAATATGGCCTAGTACTTGCTCCATAATAATGTACTTTCTATAAATAAAATACAAATTATTAATCTTAAAATATTTAATTTAAATTATAATTATTTCTAAAATTATATTTATAAATAATTGAAGTATTTTGATAATGTAAATTGTTTTACATTTAATAACACATACCAATAAAACTAAAAAAATATAGTATAACTAAATTTTGTACATGATTTAGATCGAGTAGATATTTGATCTGATTTAGTCAAAAGAGAAATAATTTGATTTCATAGTAAGAAAATAAATGAAGTCTATGAAAACACAAGTACATGAACACATGGGTCTAGGTAGAATATTTAAACAACGATGTTAAAAAAAAAAAAAAATATAAAAACTCCCATTTTGGTCCCAAATTCCAACTCTCTTACCACTGACATTGTAATATTCGGAGCAAAGGACTGTCACAGCTCTGTCACATCACATGACTCAGATCAAAAAGCTTATTATTTTAATAATTTTATTTAATTTTATTTCTTCATCACACAATTTCAAAAAATTCATTCCCCTCTCTCTCTGACCAACAAACAATTATGCTCTTATTAATGCATCACCCGTACACGTGGCATCCATGACAAATCATTGGGAACATAATCGAACATGGTCCCACACACTTCATCTACGATCAATAAAACTTCGAGATCAGCAACCGTTAATCTAATGCCACGTGTACGGTGATTGATTTGGACTCATGATCTTTGTAGTTGTAGGTTAGAATATCCCACTCTAAAACGTTAAAGAAGAAAAAGAGTGGTAGTAGAAGGAATAGGAAGGTTTTGTGTTGAAAAAAAAAAGGAATCTCTTTTGAAGAAGGAAATGAGAGTAATGAGGTGAAGTGTTGGTGGGTTTTGCTCAGATTTCTTCAATGTGTTTAAGGTTTGTTCAAAGTTTTTAACTTGCATTGTTTTGTTTCTTCGGCTCTTCTACTTACTTGGATCTCACCTTCAACAATGCCTTTATTTTTTATTGATTTTCTTTTTGTATGTGGAACAAAAGGTTTTATTTTTTATTTTTTTTTGTGGGGCTGAAATTTGTTTATATGGAAATAATTTTTAAAAATTGATTTTTTTTTTTGGGGGTAGTTCACTGCTTTCTTTAGTTGAAAGCATCTTTTTTTTGGTTGTGTTTACCTGAAATGGGTGTTTGTTGAATATAAAATTGGTTTTGTGGTCACACAAATGAGAGAGATTTGTTTTTCTTTTTAAATTTTTTTCATTGTTGTTTGAATGTTGACATATTGTGTTTATTGGTGAAATGGTATTTTATCAATGCATCTGTGTGCCTTGTTTTGTTGAACTTGTTGATGTAAACATGATGGGAACTATGTTGGTGGCAGTAAAATTTGTTGTCAAATGTGGAAGCAATTGTTTCTTGTTTGTTCGTGAGATTGGAAAAATAGATTCATCTAGCTAATTATGCTTGCACTACATTGTAAAATGAGCCAGTATATGCTTTTGTGTTTTGGAAACTCTTTGTTGAGTTGGTTATTTCTGTGATGTGAAAGCTGAAATTCTATCAGGTGATTAGGTTGCTTATTTCTTTAGGTTGCTTACTTAAAGAATTTCATCCTTAAGTTAACTAACACAATTTATCTAAAGTTCTACTTTCATAAATTTATCAGAAAATAAGGATGAAATTGACTTCTGTGTTCTTTGGTTCTGTTGTAAATGTACTATATAAATGATGTAGTTTTAATGTGTAAGACAAAGTACTTGTGGTTATATATGAATCTAGTTCGCTTTGTAAGTAGGTGTGCATGTTTGGATTGACAGTCAGTTTGGCGAAATCATAGTGACACCATGATTTTATTGAAACTCCAAAGTGTACTTTTTGCCAATAAAATCACAGTGGCACACTGTGATTCTTCTAACTCACTATAAATCCAAACAGGCTCATGGTTTTTGTGGAAGTACATCACATTCATAGATTAAGTCATTATTGATTTATTATTGGAAAGCCGACCCCACTCAAGGTTTGGTTGTTGTTGTAGTTGTTGTAAGCCTTAAGTACATTGAATTTAAGTAGCTGAAACTTGACAGGTTTGAATGGTAGGTCATGGCTTATGCTGTACTTGAAGTTGGTGGTGGTTATTTAGATGCTGTTTAGAGGGATCACATTCTGATTTAGTTATTTTGGGAGGAAACTGGACATGAGTATGCTTGTGGGGATATGCTCGAACCGCGTGAATCTGATATTCCTGTCCTGTTTCTGGTCCTGGTTATACTTCCTTTGGTGGTTTATATCTTACTTGGAAAATGGAGTGAGACTGCTTCGAAGAGAAATAGGATAACTTTGCTTGCTCAATTGGCTGCTGAAGAAGCCTTTAAAGCTGAAGAAATGGCTGTTACCGATGTAATTCCTCAAGTGTGTTCTCCAAAGAATGAAGTTCATCATGAGTGTGCTAGGTGTTCTGCTCCTGCGAAAACTCGCTGCTCCAGATGCAAGTTTGTTAGATATTGGTAATCCTTTTAACAAATTTTAGCTGTAAATCTGTTATCGTTTTCCTCTTTTTTATTTTGTTTTTATTCTTAGGTACAATGTGCAATTATGCTTTGAATTCTAATCATGATATCTGAACAGATAACAAAGATAAATATTCATGAATTAGATTACAATTTTATATTACGACTAATGAAAAATACACAACCTTAAGGAAAGCGCTCAATTCGTATTCGGATAGGTAATATCCACTCAATTTTTCTAATTCTTGTAGATTCACCATGGCCATAAATTAATAAATACACCATTGCTAGTTTTTGGATAGGTTTCTTGTTGAAAATTGCTAATTTAGGACCTTTATTGGAACAACTATTTTGATTTCACCATGACATACTGCTTTGGAGTTTTCAAGCGTTTATCTATTATTTAAGATTCACTCTTTCTATATCATTATTTTTAAGCACATTTTTTTGTTTGACATTATGATTATTTGTTAAAATTTGAGCTGTAAGTGGTTTGCAGCTCTGGGAATTGTCAAATAATCCATTGGAGGCTGATTCACAAACAAGAGTGCCAGCCATTGGAAACTCATAATTCAAGTTTGTTTCCAATGGTTGAGGAATTTGGTCATGGAAGTGTGTTTTACGAGAATATAAACAACCCCTACTTTGGTCACAATTTGAACCAGCCGTTAAGGGAGAGGGAGCCTTTGGACAATATGGTTTATGGTCACCCTTTGACCGGCACCGCACCTTCTGCTACAGCTGATTTTTCCCTATCTAGTAATTCTCAACCTCCCACTTTGGAGAGAAGAACTTCCCGTAAATCCAACAGAGAAACACGGAGAAGAGATACTGGTTCTGTACATGAATCTTCTTCCATTGAATCTTCTGATTATAAATCTACCACTTCTCAGGAGGCATTAATGAGACAGAAGGTTTACTTTGATGTCCAATTTGCATTCACTTTGTAAACTATTATACATTGAAATTTGATTATAATGCTAAATTGTTGCTGCAGTCAAGAAATAGTGATGATTTTGTGTTGGAGGAAGAAACTTCAAAGGTCAATTCCAGTGGCGTTGGAGTTTATATTTCTGAACAAGATGCTCCGAGAAACACAATGCATGAAGACGATACCTATGAAGGTCAATATGAAAATGCATTTGCACCAAGAAACAAATATGGATCCTCTAGTGTGTCAAGTGCTGCGATCAATGATGAAGGTGTAGGTGAATTTGAAACAAACATCGTTACCAAAGGCGGAAACCATTATTCTGATGAAGCAGCACTACACAAATTCTCGCCTGAAATGACAGTTAAAGGAAGTGCAAAGGCTAAAAAGCAATCACATCCTTTGAAGACCAAAAGTTCTAAATCACTGAAGTTAACGTCGAAGACATCAATTGACTTTTGTGGCCCAGAAATAGAGAAGAAAGCGAAAGTTCCGGACGAACCAAGTTAGTACTGTGGACCTATAATTTGAGTTTGCTTTTGTTCTATGTTATGGTATTCTTTTATCATCAAAGCTCATTTGAAAATACAATCTATGATCATCGTGCAGAAGTTGCTGGAAACCGAGGTACTGTACCTTTGCTTGGTATCAACGGGGTTACAAGCACTGGACTTATGAAAATGATGGGTTTGAGGAAATCAACAAAACATACTGTACTGGCCTCCTCAGAAGATAGTGGAGTAAGGTGCAAGAAGGCGAAGAATGTAAAGGTTAGCATTCTGTGGATGCTTTCAAGTTTTAATTCTTTCTACTTGAAAAGTAATTATTGTGTCACAGACACTGTTATCAAATAGCGGCGCTAGAGCGTAGCAGAATTTAAACAAATCACTATTGTTCCACAATACGCTATTTAGTACAAAGAGTTGTTTAATAACAGCTATAGCATAATAGTTGAATTCAAACAGACTGCAGTTTTCCGTAGAAATAGATGCCATTACTAACAAATTAATGTCTTGATCGTGTCTCAGATGCTATTTCCGTATGAAGAATTTGTTAAGATTTTCCAGAGTGAAGTGTTTGGCATATTCCCCAGGGGCCTTTTAAATTGTGGTAACAGGTAATACTAATATATTATGTAAAATCTTATAGTTGTGATGAAAATAGAAAAGACCCTTGATTATTTTATACATTAATAAATAAACCATAGTAGCTGTTCTTGAGCTACATATTCCCCTATTTACCTTTTGCTATTTATTGCTTGCATTTTGTTTTTGCCGAAGGCAACATTACGGGAAATCCTTATTGTTCCTTTCTGGTGTATTTGAGTCATTGTTAAATATGATTTTGCCTTTATTTTGCAGTTGCTATGCCAATGCTGTCTTGCAGTGCTTAACTTCTACAAAGCCTCTTGTTGTTTATTTGCTCTATGGATCCCATTCAAAATCCTGTATTTCCATCCACTTTCAATCTTTTTCACTTAAACAATGATGTCAAGACTCAATTTGCTTCAAATACATTGTTTTTAAAGAAGAGACGTCTATTTTTTCATCGAATGGCAGGTTGTGCTAAAGATTGGTGTCTCATGTGTGAGTTAGAGCAGCACATGATGATTTTGAGAGAAAATGGGGCTCCTCTATCTCCGAGTAGGATACTTTGGCACATGCGGAGCATTAATTGCCACATGGGTGATGGAAGTCAGGAAGATGCTCATGAATTTTTAAGGTTGTTTTGGATTATTGCATATTTTTCTTCAGAATAATAAATTATTGATTGAATTGACCGATATGCATTTTGTGTCGCATGAGACGGAATGCTAGGTAGTAAAGGGCCAATAAAAAATAAGCTCAATGTTGCAGAAATGATAATGTTATGATAAATGAGTCGACACACAAGACAAAATAGGATTAGGAATGAATACGTTAGAGAGGAAGTTAGGGCAGAACCTAAAAAAGATATAGAATCTTGCTATAGGTGGTTTTAGAATGTGTGGAGAAGAACTATATAGGGGCCAGTAAGTAGAGTAGTCCAATAGTTAGTTGGCATGATTTACTTTAATCAGACATTATGACATCTTTTGATTCATATAGCTGACTCCACCTAGTTGAAAAAGGTTTTATTGCTGTGTACTGTAATTTTACTGTGCTTGTTGGAAACATAAGCATAGTCAATGCTAAATTATGTGTTGTTTATATAGGCTTCTAGTTGCGTCGATGCAATCTATATGTTTGGAGGGACTTGGTGGTGAGAAAAAGGTTGATCCTAGATTACAAGAAACAACTTTCATACAACATACTTTTGGTGGTCATCTTCAATCCAAGGTGTGTGTACATTCTCTGTCCCATTTCCTTCTCGCGTGTAGTGTCCTTAACTTTACATCATTTTGATGTGATTGTGGAATTTTAATATCTGCAGGTTAAGTGTTTGAATTGTAGTCATGAGTCAGAAAGGTATGAGAACATTATGGACTTAACTTTGGAGATATTGGGATGGGTTGAGTCACTTGAAGATGCACTGACTCAGTTTACTTCCCCTGAAGATTTGGATGGAGAAAATATGTACAGATGTGGAAGGTATGGTTATTTTAGTTTTGTATTCTTTGTCGCAATTACATGTGGTTTTTTTGGTTAATTTTGTTACACCTCTGTTTATGCATTATGAATCAGGTGCACTGCGTATGTTCGAGCTAGAAAGCAACTGAGCATACACGAGGCCCCTAACATCTTGACCATCGTTTTAAAGAGGTTTCAGGTAAATTATAGCTCTTCTAAGGTTGTTCTCTATTTTTGATCTTCTTTGCTTGCTACGCTTGACTTTGTCTTTTTTATCTTTCAATAAAACTGTTTCTTGGAGATTTAAACTCCATCCATGTTTGGATCCTATACTTTTGGATATTCAATAATGTTTTTGAATATCATAATTTTCTATATACTAACCCTTCGAAATATTTTTTTCTTCTTCTGGTTCTGTGTCTTCAGGAAGGAAGATATGGCAAAATTAACAAGTGCATAACTTTTCCTGAAATGCTAGATATGATTCCTTTTATGACTGGGACTGGTGATATTCCTCCGTTATACGCGCTTTACGCTGTTGTTGTGCACTTGGACACACTGAATGCATCTTTTTCCGGACATTATGTTTCGTATGTGAAAGATCTTCATGGTAATTGGTTCAGGATAGACGATACCGAGGTAATTTTGTTGCCTTGTTTGCAATCTTTGCGTGTAGTTAATCATCAATTTGTTGTATGTAGCTGTCATGAACTATGAACACAAATACTAGACACGACACTATGAAGCACGGACACTTACATTATTATGATTCTGCAGTGTACACTGATTTTATTACCAATTAATTTTCTCTTCAAGAATAGGCTATGGATGATTTTTTTTATGGACATGGACTAAAAGTGATTATGAATTCAGTTTCTGATACACTTTCGAAGTTATGTCTTGTTAATATATATCCTCATTCTACAGGGAAATAATACATGTTTTTAGTCATATTGACCATATTTCATACTAGTTATTTGCCCGAACTTTTGTTGTTTCATTAGTTTGAAAATTCTTAAACTATCTAAATTTAACAGGTTCAGCCAGTCCTGATCAATCAGGTGATGTCAGAAGGAGCATATATCTTATTCTACACAAGGTAGAGATTTTGTTGCCGTCAAAGTTATTTATAATTTGTTTCCTTTATCTGACATATTGCATGATAATATATGTTGGGTTCTTAATCATTATTTTATCGCACTATGAATATGTACTCCCTTCAGGCTTTAACTGTTCAGTGTTTGGCAGGTCTTCTCCTCGTCCACCAGTACAATTCACCGGGAAAGCCGTGCAGCAATCGGTGTCCGATTCTTCAAAACACTATCCATTAGAAATGCAGAAGCCTTCTAAACCAGGACACAGCAGACATGCCAGTCAAAGTTTTGTCACCGAGCCTTCCCCCAATGCAAGGCAAGAATTTTCCACTCGCTTTATAGACACCTCTAATGGCTTCCTTAAAAGCACCAACAGAAATGTCCTGCCTGTAATACAAACATACGCGGAGAACATCAGGCACGAGTTCTCAGACGCCACATCAAGTGACTGGTCCATTTTCACTAGCTCAGACGAGGCGGCTTCTTTCACAACTGAGAGTACTAGAGACTCTTTCAGTACTGTTGACTATAGTGATTCCTCAAACATGGATCCAATTTCATCTCTCTTCAATTACACACCAGAAAACAACTATATGAAGATTTCACATACTAGGCCACTAACAAGGTTCTTCCCTAAAAAGGGTCATATTGAAAAAGTGCAGAGAAGTAGGTGTGAACTCTAGTCCTTTTGGAAAACCTAACTGATTGAATATGATTAGATGGAGTAGGTGCTATGTCTCAAAATTTTCAATATTTAGTTGATTGAGGCATATAGCTCTTTTAAGCACATATGTATTTTATATTTATTTTTATTTTTATTGATAATTGTAAAGATGACAGTAATGTTCTTCTGATTATCTATTTAGTGCATGGAAGTCTTTTTCTCTGGAATTTGGATTTTCTGCGGTCGGAAATACGCACTTACTGTAGTCGCCGAATATTGGAACTGTTGAAGTTAGAATGTGAGTTGTCTGATCTCTATCCAACGGCTAATATTGGCTGACTGCATTGATTGCGTTATTATCCTAATGCAATGAATCCAGGTCAGTAAGTAAATTGCTTTTGGGATTCATGCTTATCTGAGATATGCTAATTTTCTATTAGAATGTGTTGTTAAAACCTGTCAAAGATACTCCTAAATTTATTTTTTAAGATTAGTGTAACTAAAAATTATCAATTCATCATACTATGTGTCATAATTATTATACACTTGTGTGGATATATGCCTCGATAAGATTAATATATTTTGATGATGGACAATAAGAGATCCTAGAAGAACAACAATAAAAATATATCAAAGCTTTCAAAGTCATGGTTTTTGGGATTTTTTTATTTGTATCACACTCAACAAATATAATTTAATAAAAAGAACAAAATAAGTTTTGAAAATAAGGTTAGCATACGACTTCGAAAATATTTGTAACTCTTTCTTCATGTTATTGCTATTTCTCACTTGATCACATTTTGTTTCTTTGAAAGCTTTTATATTATATAACTTATTTGTAATTGTTTTATCTACACTTGGTGTAATCTCTTGTATTGCTTTTATCTTTATTACGTGTGATTACTAAAAGAGAGGTGATATCTCTTGAATTAGGGGATTCTTTTATATAAGAATAATTTTGTTTGGAGAATATTCTTAGATTGTAAGGATTTTTAACTAATCCTATTTTAAAATTTAGTTTTATTTCTTAGTTTTTTCCTTGGTAACTAGAGATAAGCCTTAGTCTATTTTGTGGTCCAACCAATTTAATTTTTCGTGTGCCTTTTT
>JBBPBR010000001.1:42402459-42413434 GCA_037974775.1 Cicer pinnatifidum | reverse complement strand
ATTAACTAATTTATTTTAAATATTTAGTTTAATTCATGAACCATTTTATTAATTTGATTTTTTGTTGTTGTTGTAAGTACAGTCCAATTTATCAATATGGATTTTAAAATACATGGAAAACAAGGTTGATGAAAAAGAATAATAATTTAGCAAATAAAGTGAGAGTACTAAGATATTTGTTAGTAGAACATTGTATAAAGTAGTTTAAAAACATGAAATGCAATTGTTAACAAAGATTAAACACCTAAATTAGGCAAAATGAGAATGAAGAAGCTCGTTTAGTGAAAAGTTTACAAAACCAGGATTTTCATACCACATTTTCATGCAAAAACATAACCAAAATTGTCAAAAAACCCCTGATTTAAATTACTCTAAAGGCAAAATGTTCCCTATTTATAAACAAATTGTTCTCTAAACTTTTTCACCTATATGCAAAATGTTTCCAAAAGAAAACTAGAATGTGACACCTTAGTGCCCCTAACACAGCTTCTTAACGTAGGGAAAATTTTGACTAGTGTAATTCAATTTAAGAGAATAATTTACTATTCATTAAATTTGAAATTCCAAATTACTTGACACTCACAAATTTAGGTCCTAATTTGGTAGTTTATTCTATGTTTAGAGATTATCCATTTGCTTTCAACAAAAGAAAAGATATCAAACTCGAGAGATATAAAGTAGTTGAATCTAAATAAATTATGAAAATTTAGTTTTATGTTTATAGAAAAAACTATAATAAATTAAAATAACATATGTTGATTTTTTCAAAAGAAGTAAATGTTTCTTTTTATAAAAAATATATTTTAGTATAGAAAGATTAAAACTATAATTAATGATGTGGAAGATGTTAAGTTTTATGGATGACTTTAAATTAATTAATTCAAATATGAATATAAATATCAATTATATAATACTCGTATGCACTTATTTTATATTTATAAAATGAATATTGTATTTTGGACTATATTCTATGAATCGAGGTTTGATCTACCTCAATTGGTGAATATAAAATCTGATTATCCCTTTAAGTAACCTTAACCACCGTTCATCAATTGGAGGGTAATTCATCCTCTAACACTCTCCTCTCAAAAACAACTATGAATATTAACAATCTTTCCATCTCAAAGGTACTCATTGTTTTTTATACACTGTGATTTATATATATATATATATATATATATATATATATATAAATAATGATTTTTTTCACTTAGATTAAAATATTACTTAAGAATAAAATAGACGTGGTTCAATTGAGAAAGATATAGACCACCTTTTTAAATATTGTATTTGATTAAAATAAGTTGATTTCAATTTTTTTTGTGTGTTTATTTTAAATTTTATCGATTTCTTTTATTTATTAGCTGGAAAATATGATCAATCGTAGTTCAGATAAAGAATCGAGATTTGTCTTATCTTTATGTTATGATATTTGATATGATATAAACAAATTCAACTTTGAAGACAAAAATAATTTAATGTCTAAAACAATTCATAAATTATAAAGACTACAAATGTATGTTCTAACACCAAGTTTTGGAGTAGTTATTTGTAACACCAATATTTGGTTTGATACTTAATGATTGCATGCGGCCAAATGGTGTTTTGAGACACTTGTAAATTTTGATATTGTGAAAGCATTGAGTTTAAAACTAATCCTTAATTATTAACCTTGACATTGGCTTCAAACAAGTTGTATTTGATATAAACTTTTTAATGTGGTTATGAGTAACGCATACAAGATCCGAAGATCTAATCTATTTTGATTTGATGATTGTTAATTATAAAAAATTTGTAGTTATATCATTTCATGTCCTTCGAAGAAGTATAGTTCGATTAATGAACTAAAATTCTAAAAAAAACGTTACAAAATTTTCATACTAGATATTTGGAATTCAATTTCAACAAAACTAACGTAATTTAATAATGATTGTCTTCATACAAAAATGAATGGAGCGATGTTATAATTATTTGTACATATTTGATATAAGGTCCATAAACATAGCATCGTGGCATCAATGTAACTCACAAGTTACAAATTAATTATAGGTCATGCTTTTCATAAATAATGTTGACTTGACATGTTATTGAACCCACCAAATAACTTTTTCAGTATCCCTCGTGATCGATTAGTGCCATATATATGCCTTCAAGAAAAACCTGTTTGAGTTATCATTTGAATCCGTATAGTGTGCCAAATTAAAGTCATCTTTGCCATCATGGTGTGATTCTCGATTTCAATCTATTATGTATGTTTTTTATTATCAAACAAATTAAGGTATAATTATATAGAGATATTATTTCAATTTAAAACCCAATAGCAAGAAAGAAAATAAGAAAAACAAAATATAATTATTTGACCCTATTTCTTGGAGATGCAATGCAATGGTTTCATTTTTCATTCATAAATAAAAGGGGCTATGATATAAAGATACGATAGTGTTATTTAAATAAAATAAAAAAATAGACAAAATATAAATACATTACTCATTTATTAAGCCGTATTTATTTGATTTTATATGCAAGTATTACTCGTTTCTAAATAAAGTACTTTGACATAGATAACCAGAGACTCTTGTCTAGCTGGCTAAAGATACTATTTAACTAAAGAGCTGACCAAAAACCAACACTAAAAAATGTGTCGACATTATAGAATATAGTTCCCATTCTTATTAGCAATGTAATGTATACTAGTTATTAATATTAATATTTTTCTATATATAAAAAAATACACGTTATACGAAAAAACAATAATTATAAAATGACTTTGTTTATACTTATATTTGTTGGTATGCTTAATGCTACCCTACTCAATATCCAATTATTTAGTGTGACGTCACCTTTTTTATTTTTATTTACTTACTGTTTCTTGGATTAAACATCGCATTCTAGTAGTGGTAAGGACCACATTATATGGATTTGACAATTTGACTAAAAATATAATACTAAATATTAAAAATTAAGATTTGTTAAATTAATTTGATACGTTATGAATACGTGTAATTTTTCGAAGAAACTACCCCCTAGTCCCTTTGTGATATATGCTAGAAAGTGACAAATATGAGACAAGTTGTTCATAGAAAATTAGAAACTTTATAATAAGATTTATGAAAGAGAAAATTAAAAGGTCGTTTGAATAAGAGTCAACATCAAAGTTGAAACCAATAATGAAACCAACTAGCTAGCCAGTGAATGAGTTTCTACGTGCTCTAATTATTGAGATGGCTTATTGCAATGCATCCAAAAATATTCTCATTTTCTATAATTTCTATCATCCACTTTTCCCTATGTCTATAATTGTACACTGATCTATTCTTAAAAATTTGCAATAAATGGAAAGAATAATTAACATAAAAGCATCAAAGATACCACATTTGACAAGAGGACTATTGAATTCTACAAGAAAAAAAGATTGGATAATAAAGTCCAGCACAGTGATGTTGTATTTTAAATTAATTTTGTGGGCACCATGCCTAGTTTGCTCAATTAATTTGACAAGCATCCACCATATATATATTTGATTCCATGATGCTAATCTCACAAAAAGTGATAGAGATTGATGTCATTGGGGTAAGCCATGGTTTTGCTTTATAATTTAATATCAGTGTAATATTATCTTTTATTCTATTTATTATGTAATTTTTACTATTTATTACTCTTAGTATTATTTTACTAGAGAACTGACGTATCACCGTTTTAATGTTTTTAGATAACTGTTCAAATTTAAAAATTTGAATCTCTAATAGAAAAATATAATTTTAATAATTACAAATTATTTTAAAATATAAAATTTTATCGAATAAAACATTAAAAGATTATATTATTTTATATAAATTTATCAAAATAAATAAATTATAAATAATATTTAAATATAATTTAAATTAATATTAATATTTTAGTTATTTAAAAAGAGTTATTCTTTTAACACGAAGCAAATTCATAACTTTCAAAAATACTCCTAAATAATTATATTTCAAAAGAAATTAATCACATCTTTATAATCATATTTCATAACTTTAAAAAATAATACCAAATAACATATTAGAAGAAAAGTTAAATAACAACATTATTTATTCTTTTTTGTAAGAACAAATTTCTTAATTATAGATGAGTCTTTTTGTGGACTCATTCACTAACTAAAATCTGTAAATTAAATCTCATACCTTACAACACTTTGACCATACTCTCATAATTATTGAAAAATTGAATTTTACCCTTATCATTAACTTCATTGAAGTTTTTTTTACCCATTGATCACTCCACACAAATACGAAACTTTGTTTTCTAAAAATTCAATTTAGAAATTAACATATCAAAAACTTTTAAATTTTAAATTTCAGATTTATAATAAAAAAATTATAAATTTTAAAAATAAATTTTTTGATATAAAAAATAAAAGATTGAAAAATAAATTTATATATGCAAAATTTTAAAAATTCTAAATTTTCAATATATAAAAAAAACTGACAATAAAATAGTAATTAGATGGCGGGAAGTGATGACTTGTACGTGAATGGATTACAGTTACTAGGGTTTTGCGATCGAGGGAAACCAAGTGATATATTATACTTACTTAGGAAACTAAACTTAAGAAGAAATACCGCTAAAAAATGTTGAAATAATGATGAAATTAAATTAGAGATGAATTCGCTATTGACGCACGCAAGAAATACATCCTTTCTTTTCCTTCACGCTCATAACCAAAGCAGATGATTTTTAGCCATTTTTTTAACTCGAAATTATTTATCTACTTTCATATTTTTCTTTTAGTTTATCGTCATAGTATTGTTGGCGTTTTACTTGCAATAAAACTCAGAAAAGAGAAAATGAATGAATTGAATAATATGTGTATTATGTTTATTGAGATGAGTATGCTATTTATACATAGTCTCTATTACATTGTTTCTAACTAATTTCTTCTTAACTAACTAACTAAGTGGTTAGTTAGTTAGTTGATTACATACCATCAAATTAACTCGAATTACACAAATCTGAATAAGGAGAACGTTCTCTGTTTTACAGTCAATAATCAATAACGTTCATGGTTTCCAACACTTTCCCTTAATTCAAGTTTCTAAGTGATTTTACACTTAGCAGTCTTCTTAGATCTTCATATGTACTTGTTCTCAAGCCTTGGTCATTATATCAGCCAATTGAACTTTAGTTTGACAATAAATGAGCTTCAATTTACTTCTTCCAACTTGATCTATTAAGAAGTGAAACCTTGTCTCAATGTGTTTGCTTCTTCCATGAGACACATGGTTCTTTGCTAGATTTATTGCTGAAATATTGTCAATCAGTAGCAGAATTGGCCTGCAAATTTCAATCTCTAGCTCTGTTATTAATGATTCCAACCACAATGTTTGGCAGGCTGCATAGCTTCCAACAATGTACTCAGCTTCATATAATGATAGTGCTATCACATGCTGCTTCTTTGAGCTCCACATCAATGTGAATATGAATATCTCACTAAGTATTCATTTTCATGTTTCAAATATGTTGCAAACATAATTCCATGGCCAATTGTGCCTCATATATATCTCATGATTCTTTTCAATGCCAGCTAATGAGAGTGCTTGGATCTTTCCATGAATCTGCTTACCACTCCCAAACTATAGCAGATGTCATACTTTGTATTGCACAAGTATCTTAGGGAACCAACAACTTGTTTGAATAAGGTCGAATCAGCTAACTCCTCTTCAATTTCTATTTCCAGCTTTGCATTGATCTCCATTGGAATGGCTGCAAAGTTGCAATCAACCATATTGAACCTTCTCAAGATTTCTCTAGCATACTTCTTCTGATGGATCAACATACCTTCTTCAGTTTGAGCAAACTCTGTGCCCAGAAAGTAACTCAATTTGCACGAGTCTGTCATTTCGAACTCATCCTTCGTGATTTCTTTGAATTCTATAATTGTCTTGCTGCTGCTGCCAGTTACCAATAAGTCATCAACATATAAGCACAACAAGATCATACCAGATTCTCCATTTAGTGTAGAATGCTTCACATAAACTCCATATTCGACAGTGCATTTGATGAATCCAATGCCAATTAGAAATAAATCAATTCTTTTGTTCCAAGCTCTTGGTGCTTACTTCAAACCATATAGAGCTTTCCTCAATATGAGTACTTTATCCTCCTTTCCCTTAACCACCATGGCTTTCTTCTAGGGTCTTTTCTTCAATGCCTCTTTAATATTTAAAGGTTTTGCATGAGCAAATAAGGAAAAATGTACTAAGTCTCCACTGATGTCAACTTCACTGTCATTGTACACTTCAAATTCTTGTAGATGAGTTGGTGACTTTTTTGTTGTTTGAGGTCTGCTTGATTCAACTCTCTCTCCATCTTTATTTCCATCGGTATGATGTTCATTTTGTACTTGCAAAGGAGTTTGTGATGGTTGGTTTGTGTTGTTGGTTGCTTGCTCCTAGTCCCAGTGTTGGCTGTTGGCAGTTTGCTTTTGTTTCCAGTTCCAACTCTCATGTTCAACAATTTTGTCATCATTACTGACCATCACAGTCTCTGATAGGATCATACAGTTCGTAGGCACGTATTGGATGATATCCTACTAAGATCATTGCTTCACTTTTGTCCTGCAACTTTCTTCTCTTCTGGTCTGATACATGTCTAAAACATATAGCAGCAAATATTCTTAAATGCCTCATTGCTGGTTTTCTTCCACTCCAGATCTCTCTTGGTACCTTCTCCTTTTTCTTTGTTGGACATTTATTCAGAATATAGACAACAGTTGATGCAACTTCTCCCTAAAACTTATGTGGCAGTCCCTTCTCTTTTATCATGCTTCTAGTCATGTCTAGTATGGTTATATTTCTCCTTTCAACTAGGCCATTGTGTTGAGGTGTGTAGGGAGTTGTTACCTCATGTTCAATTCTATTTTTGATACAAAAATCCTTGAATTCATGTGAAATATATTTTCCTCCTCCATTGTTGTTAACACCTCGATGGATTCTCCACTTTGTTTCTCCATTTTAATCTTGAAGTTTTTTAATGTCTCCAATGCTTCATCTTTGGTTTTAATCAAATAAATCAACAACATTCTACTAAATTCATCAACAAAACTTATGAAATACTTATTACCTTCTAATGATGGAAATTCAAATGGTCCACATAGGTCACTATGAATCACTCCAAGAACGTTTTACGCTTTTGCTTGCACTTGTGGTTGAAAGGAATTTCTTGGTTGCTTACATGCCATACATATTCCGCACACCTTCTCAGGAACATCAATTATAGGAATTCCACTCACCATCTTCTTGACTCCTAGCTGTTGTAAGCTTCTGAAGTTAAGATGGCCAAATCTTGAATGCCATAACCAGTTTTCATTAATTGAACTTGTTGCCTTCAAACATTGACTATCAACAGCTTGTATGTTGATGACAAAGGTTTTGTTCTTTGAAAGAGGAGCCTTAAGTATCATCTACTTCTTCCCATCATACATTTCTAAGGCATTGTTCTTCATGATCACCTAAAATCCCTTTTGAATCAGCTGCCCAATGCTTTACAAATTGCTCTTCATTCCTAGCACATACAATACATTTTCAATCATTACTATCTTCCTATTTCTTCTTTTAATCACCATGTTGCCAGCTCCCTCAGCTTTCAAGGTTTTATCATCAGCAAACCTTATTTTACTCCTTCTTGATATATCAATATCTACCAACCATTCTTTATGACTTGTCATGTGATTGGAACAACCAGTATCAAGGAACCATACCTAGGATGAAGATGTTCTTCATTTGTGGTAGCCGTTAACAAAATTGTTTCTGAATCTGGAGAACATTCTTCATATGTGGTTGAAAACGGAGAACGTTCTCCGTTTATGGTAACCAACAGCAAGACTGTATATAAGTTTGATGAAGAACATTCTTGAATAGCACATGCTTCATCTTCTTCCTTTTTCTTCTGTTTCCCTTCTTTGCCTCCCCGTCATTCATATGCAAAATGTCCAAACTTCTCACATTTGTAACATTGCACCTTCTTCTTGTCAACGCTTCTTGATTTTCCTTTTGATTTACCACTGGAATTTCCTCTTTTTGATGAAGATTCTGACTTATCTTTAGGTTTCTTGAATTTATTCTTCCTCTATTTCATTTTTTGGTCTCCTTTCTTGTTGGCATATCCTACCAATGCCTAATTCCCATAATTACACTTACTTCTTTCATCCATTCTCAACTCTCTTGCTTCTAAAGTTCCCTGCAACTCTTCAAGACTCAATGTGGAAATGTCTTTAGATTCTTCAATTGCACATACGATATAATCGAACCTAGGATGCAATGATCTCAATATCTTTTCACACAATTTTTGTTCATTCAACTTCTCACCATAACTAGCCATCTGATTAGTGATGCTCCTCAATCTTGAAATCAAATACAAAACCTTCTCGTGTTCCTTCATTTGCAACAATTCGAATTGTTTTTGTAAGGTCTGCAATTTCACTTTCTTGATCTTGGTTCCACCAGAAAAACACTTCTCCAAAATATCTAATGCTTCTTTTGCACTTTTTGCATCAAAGATTTTGTCAAAGTTGGTTGTGTCAAGGCATTGATGAAGAATAAAGATGACCTTGCAGTCTTTATTCTTGTTTTCTTTGAATCTTGATCTTTGTTCCTCTGTTGGATTGACTCCCAGATCTTCAAAACCTTTCTCTATGATTTTCAACACTTCTTGGAATCCAAACAATGCTCGAATTTGCACTCTCCATCTATCCCAATCTTTTCCATCGAAATGTGGCATGTGGGCTGGAAAGTTTACATTATTTGCACTTGAACCCATTCTTCTCTTTACTCGTGTTTGATCCTCGCACTTCACTCATGTTTATCCTCACACTTAACTTGCGTTTTTCACTGGGATCGAAACTTTGCTCTAGATACCACTTGTTGGCGTTTTACTTGCAATAAAACTCAAAAAATAGAGAATGAATGAATTGGATAATATATGTATTATTTTATTGAGATGAGTATGCTATTTATATAGAGCATGTATTACATTTTTTCTAAATATTAACTAACTAACTAACTAAGTGGTTAGTTAATTAGTTGATTACATACCATCAAACTAACTTGAATTACACAAAACCGAATAAGGAGAACGTTCTCTGTTTTTCGGTCACAAACTAAGAACGTTCTTGATTTCCAACAAGTATGACATTTTTTTGTCATATTGGTGCGGCATTGTATGAATTTCTATCTTTATATGATATTCGTTTGATTCAGATTAACTTCGATAAATTACAAATTCAATCACTTATTCCTCAATGCTACAAAAATTGAAACTTGGATATTTGAATCACTTTTATTTTTGTCAAATTTAAAGATATTTTGCCTTTTCAAATTATAAAATTGTATGATCTGAATTGTTTGTTTTTGATGCAATCTATCAATTTGAATGAATATTTTATTTGGTAAACAAATACTATTAACACAAAATTATACACTTTTATTATTGCTAATAATTTTACAATTTAAAGGCAAGTAATGCTAATTTTGAGTGTGACATAACGGCTCACATTAAGAATCACTTAAATGAAAAACTTATATTAATTAGACATTGTGCACCCGTGCGAAACATGTGAGTGTAAGGAATATGTAGATAATTTATCTTGAAAATATGAAAATAATAAAAATACTAATATATAATTCAAAGAAAAATGTATTATCATTGAAGCATAAAATATAGAGAAATTAGTGTATTTTTATATATTTAAAAATATAAATTAATTGATAATGATTACTAATAGCATTCCTACACTATTATATATGATAGTACTTATTATGCACAATATACAATAAATAAAATAGAAATTGTAAATTGAAGTTTTTAATATATTGTGATAAAAACTATAATGAAAAAAATTGGTTTATATATTTAAATGATGTGATGTAAAAAAAATTGAGAGAATATCATGATGACACAAACTTCTATACTCATAGAAGAAGTTATTGATTTGTATTATTTGAAAGGACATATGTGAAAATGTAAAAGAATATATTGTGTAGTTTGAAAGGATATGTGTAATGATAAAGACAATGAGAAATTGATACAACAATTTAGAATTTTATATTGGAAGATTGATTCAAAACTTTTGCATTTGCAGTAAATGTGTGACATATTTAGTGATATTGATCATTGTAATGTTCCAAATTTAATATTTGAGTTCATTCAAAATTTTAATATTCCTTTCCTTCAAGTCTTGATAAGTCTCATAGAATATTTTCATTCGAGTCTTCGATGGACCTCAAAAAGAGGTCGATTGTTGTGGAAGTAATTTTGTCTATGTGTAATCTTGAAAATTTGGCTAAGAGAATTTGGTTTATCTAAGATATTTTGATGTTGACTAGAATTCTCTTAGCAAGTCAGAAATGAATAAGCGAATTTACGGTTTGGATACTTTATATGGGTAAATTAATTAAAACACTTGTAAATGATGCAACACTTGAAATATGTGCAATATCATTATCAAAGAAGGAGGTAACAAAAGAAAGATTGGAGCAGAACATGCAAGAGATGAAGTTTGAAACGTTTAAGATAACACTATGCTTATTTTTTTGGAGTTGAAATAAAAATGTATATAATAATTATAATTGGTGTATTTGTCATTCAAATATTGCATATGATTTGGGTTGAAATGATATGAGTAGTTTGATGTTGAGATATTTTGTAATGTGATTTGACATGTGTTTATGGTAAATAAGTAGTTTGTGTTGTAGTGATTTGAATTGTAAAACCATAATTTGTATTACGTATTGTAATATGTTTTGCTTAATTGTGTTGTGTTTGTTAAACAAAATGTACATGGAATAGAGATTCTTGAATGAATATTGCATTATTTCAAATAATTATATATAATATGTTATGTTAAATAATGCATGAATTAATATATTTATAATGGTATTTGAAAAATATAATTTAATGTCATATAATTCTTAAGAGAAATGACAAAGGCTAGAAAAAA